>CAUZXS010002962.1:0-17500 GCA_963585895.1 Sepioteuthis lessoniana | reverse complement strand
GAAGAGATTTGTATTTTTTAGGACTTATTCCTAAAATAAATAAATAAATAAATAAATAAAATACAAATCTCTTCGTGGACCTACTCATTTTAAAATATTTCTTTCTCTCTTTGGACCTACAACAAATATTTTACACGCACGCACACACACCTCGGTGTAGTAGTTATTGAAACGGGAGCTTTTGGGCAACCCTCGACTAAGGTCAACACACACACACACCCATATATATATATATATATATATATATATATATATATATATATATATATATATATATATATATATATATATATATATATATATATATATATATGGGTGGTGTAATGGTTAGCAAGCCAAACCTTCATGAGTGAGTTCGAGTATCATTAGGTACCCTATTCATACGGCCTTGTGACACATCTAAGCAAAAGCTTCATATATATATATATATATAATCTCTGATGACGATTTTCATTGGTGCTATCTTTCTTTTTATCATCTTCAGCAGGTTTTTCTGTCGTTTTCATAGTCAGTGAGTCGAGTGACTCTTGTTACTAAGATATATTTTTTCTTGTTTTTTTTTTTTTGTTTTTGCTTTTTTTTTTTTGTTTTGTTTTGTTTTTCGAATTAGCTTTGTTTTAGCTTTGTTGTCGTTATCACCACGTTTTTGTATTATCCAGCTCTTTGACTACTTAACCGTGAGCATGTGTTGTTATTTATTAAGCTTTGCTTAATATATGTGATTTCTTTTGAGTTGATGATAGCAGCGTGTCAGAGATCATTTCTCCATTGCATTTATGCTGTGATAAAACACCCTGTCTAATTTCATTTTAAAAAATTAATTAATTTGACCGATTCACAAAGTATAAGAAGTTCTTTAAAATGGAAACCAATCTAAATTATTCGCGAAAGAAAGTTTTTAATTTCTACGAGTTTAAAATCGACCAACAGAAGAGCCAAATAATCTTAACTTTGTTTTCATTCATTAACGTATCTATCTATCTATCTATCTATCTATCTATCTATATATATATATATATATATATATATATATATATATATATATATATATGTTACATTGGTTTGGTTTAGGAAAGTTTCAGTGGAGTTTGTGTTGTTTTTAACTATGAGGTTTGACGTTCGAATTCGTTTAACAAATAAAACTCATTATCTTCTACACTAAATTTAAAACGTCAAACCTCGTAGTTAAATACTCACACACACACACACACACACACACACACACACACACACACACACACATATATATATATATATATATATATATATATATATATATATATATATATAAAAGGATATCAACAATATGTGGAACCACTTGATTTAGTTTATATATATATATATATATAGTCTGTGGATGACTACATATATATGTATATATATATATATATATATATATATATATATATATATATATATATATATATATATGACCTCAGATGTCTCGCACAGGCGAGAAACCAAGCACTGAAGACTATCTATGCTATAAGAAGGAAAGTTACATACCAAATAACAGAAACTCACCAAAAAGTGAGCGGATAGAAAATGTTCCTTTAGCCATTCTTATTTCCACCGAGCAGTTTTAACTCCATGTTTGTTTTGGGGTCATCAGGAGAGAATGTTCACCGTTTCGGGGCCTTCCTCTCGACGGTTTTATTTGCACGTCCCCACTCACTGACATGAGGCCCCATTAAAGCATCCTGTCAATGTCATGCTATAATAACTTAGATAATATGCTTTATCACCGATATTGAGCTCTCTCTCTCTCTCTTCATGAATCAATCAAAACTACATACACATACATAATAAAAGTCAAGTCGTTCTATCGAGTTACACTAAACTCTAATAATTTTCTTTCCGCACAAAAGTCTTACGCCAATATTCCAATCATCAAAGATCTATTAAAATTTGATATTGATTAAGCTTTGTTTAGTCTGGAAGTGCACATCTAATATTGCTTACTGTACCCGAGACGATATGTTGTTGTGACTATAATACAATATCTCGGAAGAGTTTACAAAGCAAATGATTTTTTTTTTCATTACTGCTTCGACTTAATAAACGTTTTATTAATATTTTGTAAATAACTAGTTTAAAGTAACTATTATTATTTGTAATCCAGAATCCGTCCTGGGGAATGAGACACAGAAAATTCTCGGAAATTTTGAGATTCAAACATGTCACCTAATCTCGGCCAGACGACCAGATCTAGAGATAATCAACAAAAATAAAGAACACCTGCCGAATAGTGGACTTTGCCGTCTCGGCGGACCTCAGGGTAAAACTGAAAGAAAGCGAAAAGAGAGATAAGTACCAAGACCTTCCCAGAGAAAAAAAGCTGTAGAACATGAAAGAGACAGTGATATTAATTGTGGTTGATGCACTTGGAACTGTGAAACTGTGAAATAAAAGAACAAGTTGAAACCATCCAAACAACAGCATTCTTAAGATCAAACAAAATACTGAGAAGGGTCCTGGAGACTTGAGGAGACTTGCTGTCACTCAAACTCTAGTGAGAAACCATCAACTAACACTGGTGTGAAAAGGAGTATAATAATAATAATAATAATAATAATAATAATAATAATAATAATAATAATAAAACTGAAAGAATGTGAAAAGACGGATAAGTACCTCGACCTTGCTAGAGAATTGAAAAAGCTGTGGAACATGAAAGTAACGAAAGTAATGAAAGCCAATTGTGACTGGTGCTTTTGACACAATAACTAAAGGATTTTTAAAAGTCCTGGAGGACTTGGAAGTTGGCAGACGGGTAGAGACTATTCAAATGACAGCATTGCTGAGAACGGCCAGAATCCTGAGATGAGTCCTGGAGACCTGAGGAGACTCGCTGTCACTCAGATTCCAGTGAAAAACCATCAGCTAATACTGATGTGAAAAACTCTAAAGGAGTAAATAATAATAATAATAATAATAATAATAATAATAATAATAATAATAAAACTGAAAGAATGTGAAAAGACGGATAAGTACCTCGACCTTGCTAGAGAATTGAAAAAGCTGTGGAACATGAAAGTAACGATTGTGCCAATTGTCAATTGTGATTGGCGATTTTGGCCCAATAACTAAAGGATTATTAAAAGGCCTGGAGGACTTGGAAGTTGGCGGACGTGTATAGACTATCCAAATGACAGCATTACTGAGAACGGCCAAAATACTGAGAAGAGTCCTGGAAACTTGAGGAGACTTGCTGTCACTCAGACTCCAGTGAGGAACCATCAGCTAACACTGATGTGAAAGATATGTGAAAGACTATAAGAGACGAAATAATAATGATGATGATCTCAGTCTGATGATCGGATATTGAATTAATTTCCAAGAGAAAAAGGTCTGGTTGATTTTGTTGCTCCAGTGGACCACAGAAAGAAAATAAAAGAAAGAGAAAAGATGAATATTTAAATCTTGTTAGAAAGCTGGAAAAACCGTGGCACATGAAGGTGACGGTCATACCAATAATAGCTTGCACGCTTGGAGCGGTCCATAAGTGCATGGAAAAGAGAGTTGAGGAATTATAAATCAGAGGAAAAATTGAGGCCATAGAGACTATAGCATTATTGAGATCGGCTAGAATACTCCGAAGAGTCTTTATAGATTTAAAAAGACTTGCTGTCTCTCAGACTCTATGGAAATACCTCCAGCTGATGCAAGTGTAAAAAGTTCGTAAAATAAACTATAATGAATATAATATATTTACAAAATTGCACGGAAATGTTAGCTATCTGATGTACATGGAGGCAATCAAGCTGTTTACAAAAAATGAAAAAGAATTAGAGACTCTAATACAGACGATAAAAATATACAGTCAAGGATATAGGGATGGAATTTGAAATTAAAAAATGTGCCATATAAATAATGAGAAGCGGGAAAAAGATAAATATAGGAAGGAATATGAATGCTGAATCAAGAAAAAATCAGAACGCTCGGAGGAAAGGAAACTTACAAATACTTGTTGTGACTGTCATATTCAAACTGCTGCCGGTGTTTAAAGAATTTTTCGTTGTTCAAAGAAAGTACTTGGAAGCGGACACTATCAAACAAGTGGAAATGAAAGAAAAATTAAGAAGAGTATCTCAGGAGAAAGAGAAAACTACTCGAAACCAAACTCAAAAGCAGAAACCGCATCAAAGGGATAAAGACCTAGACAAACCTTCTTATAAGATAGTCGGGATCATTCTTAAAGCGGACGTAGAAAGAACGTCAATAAATGGACCAGGAAAAAAAAGAAAACTAATGACAATGCATAAGGCTTTACATCACAGAGATAGTTAAGACAGACTATATGTATCAAGAAAAGAGGGAAGACAAGGACTCATTCGAACTGAAGATAGCGTCGATATGTGGTGGATTCAATAAGTTTCCAGACTTTTTTGTACAGGCATTTAAAATTGTCTTACACTCTTGAAAATTCACTATGTTATTGCTATACATCGTATGAGATGACTGACCAATTTTTATGATTTCAGGTTCAAATGAACAGCTACAGCAGTAATTGGAATACACCCTACTAAAGCCTGATTGTCACAGCTGGTGAATTTCAAAAATGCAATCTGGACGTCAGGACATTTTAGAAGAACTATATGCAATAAAATTCTGTTTTAAACTTGGAAAAATGCCACAGAAACGTATGGAATGCTTCAGAATGCTTTTCGACCATCTTGCATGAATCGAGCATGAGTTTTTGAGTAGTATAAGAGATTCAAGGAAGGCAGGGAGTCTGTTAGGGATGATGAGAGGTGTGGCAGGAGTAAGGAAGTCAGCACACCAGAGTTGATTGGCCAAAGGGTTAGAGTTAGGGTTACTATATTGAGGTTTTAAGGGAGTTCAGGAAGAGATTCCGTCGAAAGAGGCCAGCACTCTTCAAATCGGCTCAGTGGCATTTCCACCAGAACAATACACCAGTCCACAACTACATCCTTGTCACAGACTATTTGACAAAGATGGGCATCAACACAGTTCCTCAGCCTCCTTATCGTCCAGACCTTGCTCTCTGTGACTTTTTGTTATTCCCTAAGCTCAGAGGCTGTCGTTATGAGACAATTGAGGAGATGAAAGAAGCTGTGACGAAGGTCATTGACACACTCACACAAGAAGACTTCCACGGGGCCTTGCAGAAGTTGTTGGAACGGTACAACAAGTGTACTGCAGCCGGAGGAGATTACTTCGAATGGGACTAGAGTTTTATGTGTGTACTATCAATAAAAGTGCATATACAAAAAAGTCTGGAAACTTATTTAATGATCCTCGTACATAGATAAGATGACGCAAAGATTACATTTAAAAAAGCTAAGAAAGACTCATTGCAGCGGACAAAAACAATACAAATAACACAATGATCAACAGAACAACAATAACAAAAAAAAAAAAAGGGAAAGTAAAACAACTACAGGGATATTTTAAGCGACAAGCAAACGAAATCTCACATAAGAAGATTTGGACATGGTTAAGAAAGCGAAACCTGAAGAGAAAAACTGAATTTCTTCTAATAGCAGCAGAAAACAATGCCATAAGACCAATTATTTTAAAGCAAAAATAGACAAAGCACAACAAAATAGCAATTGTAGGTTAAGTGGTGATAGAGTCAAAACGATCAATCATATACCAAGCGAATGCAACAAATTGACGCAAAAAGAGTATAAGACAAAACACGACTTGATTGGGAAGATGATCCACTGGGAATTGTGCAAGAAATTGAAATTTGACCATGCGAACAAATGATATATGCAACCTAGAAACCACCCAAGAGAATGAGACGTAGAAACTTCTCTGGGATTTTGAGATATAAACAGATCACCTAATCCTTGCCAGACGACCAGACCAAGAGATAGTTAACTAAAAAAAAGTGAGCTTGCCAAATAGTAAACTTTGCCGTCTCTGTCGACCAAAGTGTGAAAATAAAAGAAAGCGAAAAGAGAGATAAGTACTTGCCAAAGAATAAATAAGGAAAAATTACTATTGAACCCGAGGGTGACGGTGAAGACAGTTGTAAATGGGGGTTTTGAAACAATTCCCAAGTATTTGGGAAAGACTTAGAAATCAGAGGACGAGGGAAGACCATCCAGACAACAGCATCATTAAGATCGGTCAGATTACTGAGAAAAGTCCTGAAAACTTGAAGAGGCTTGCTGTCACTCCGATTACAGTGAAAGAGCGTTTGCTAACGCTGGTGTGGAAAAATTTGCAATGAGTGATTATAATAATATAATAATTTGTTTGAATGCAGTTATATAGATAGATTGTTTTCCTATTTTCTGTGTCCATATCCATATTTACCAACCCCTCCCCCCGGGCAGGATATGATACAAGGTCAATTTTTAAGCGGAGTTTAACAGGTTTGAATTCAGAGTTTTCCTTCTCCTAGACTAGTTGCCTCACCAAGGCTGAAGAACCCAGTCTGTCCTACTATTTACCCATAGCTGGAGAGAGAATAATTGGATTCATACCTTTCCCAAGGGTATTAGTGCTATGTGAAATGCAATCAGCCTCGTCCAGGATTTGAACTCGTGGCGCCGTGTTCATTTCCTACGACGATAACCATTACACCACGGACACCTCCATTTTCTGTGTCCATATCTGTCAATCTATATTCCTGTGCATATATAGGTTGTGCATATATTTCTGTATTTTGTACACACACACACACATATATATATTTATATATATATATATATGGAGGTAGTCCCAGTGGCGTAGTGGCTAATGTGCTGGTCTGCAACATCTTAGTAAGCGAGTTCGAACTCTAATCGATCCATTATCTTCATTTTCGGTCTTATATGCTTGGGAAAGGTATGAACATTCTTATTCTCAATACCACCATTGCCCTTCTACAAGGATGGCTTTGGCATTAAATAACCCACGAAGATTTGGATGCCATTAAACCAAAACAAGCCAAATCAAATTCCTGATTTCAAAACGAAATTTTATGAACAAGTTTTTACTTTATTTTTCATATTTTTATTTCAAATTAACTTATCCTTACTTCAATCGTCAGTAAAAGTTTGTCGATAGAAATGTGAAGCTTGAAATAAAGACATTGATGTGAAAAGTCTTTTTTCTGTTTTTTTTTTTTTTCTACCTTGGGTCTGTCATTTTAACAGGTTTGCGTGAAAAGTTTCTCGTGTCTTTAGTCGAAAACCCTGACTGTACAGCGTCTGAGATCTAAAAGAAAGGTGTAAGCTTGTCACCTTAAACGTTGGTCTGAGAATTAACTTTTATTTATTGTGAACTTTTTGTCCTCATCTTAGTAGTTTTTTTTGTGTTGTTTCTTCTTTCACTACGTTTCAGCCAAATTTCACCTCTGGCCTTCTTCAGGCGATTTACCGCGACCTCGGATAGGAATGAGTCTTGTAACCGTATCCACAGTAATTACTGCCTTCCATAGTTGTTGTCTATCGCACCACGTTTTTTGACCAAGTAAACCTCTGGCCGGCTTGGGTAGGATTTGAAACCGCTATCTTCTGACAATGCTCACCTGGAACCGTAGAGACTCAACGCCTTCGAAGGGCGATCAAGGATGGATTTTTTGGTCTTATAAATCCTTATCTGGTCTTCCATAGTCGAGTCCGTACCGAATTTTTGTAATTGTCTTTAACAGGAATCATTTTCAAAGAAATAGTGAAAGAAGAAACAACACACACACAAAAAAACTACCAAGATGAGGACACAAAGTCCGCAATAAATAAAAATTAATTCTCAGATTAAGAAGCCTCATCTCAGATTAAGAAGCCTCATCTCAAAATGATTCCAATTAAAGACAATTAAACGTTGGTGTTAAATTCTCAAGATATCTTAAAAGTTTATTATCTGTGGTTATCTATCTTAATAACTGAGAAACATCTGTTTGTATTTTCTTCCATAGACGGTCAAATGGTTTGATGAGGAGCTGACAAATTTTGTATTCATATTTATTAGACTCCCTGGAGGATTTTAATTTATTGGCTCCGGGAGAGAATGAAAAAAATTTTTTTCTTTTTGTACTTCATAAAGGAGGAGCTATTTTTATCCAGGGGGTGGTTGGTCGGTTTTACGGCATATCAAACCTTGTTGGTTTATTTTATACCGAAATAAATTTAACTATTATTGTCTCCAATTATGTAAAAGAGAAAATGTATCTTTATAAAACAAAATTAAAATTGTCACACATCTGTAATAACAAAAAAAAAACCCAAAAAAACAATTGCATAAAATATATAAGGGGTGTACTTATTTTTGGACTGCTACTCATTCATATTTTTGATAAGAGATTTCCAGTGCACTTGAGTTTGGTAATTAATAATATCTAATAATATCCGTTTTGATTGTATAATATACTCCTAGAAATTTAAATTTTTATTGAAAATGAATCTTCAGGGATTTACTTACTGTTCAGAAACACACACAAACATATGCACCCCCACACACACATACACACACACACACACACACACACACACATATATATATATATATATTATAAAAAATCATGTAGATTTTTATACAAAAAATATATTTTATAGAAAAAGAATCTTCAAGGATTTATTTATTGTACACACACACACACACATATATAAAGAGGGAGAGAGAAAGAGATTGAAAGAATCAGTGAGACAAGGAGATTGAGAGAGAGAGATATGAACAAAAGTGATAAAATATTTGCAGTTATTTATATTTTAGTTGTTCGCCACGAGTTTCAACCTCAGGTCATCATCAGGAAAAAAAGTTTTTGGAGAAAAGTTTTTAAATCAATTTTTAATATTGTTGATATGCAACAAAAGATTCGATTGGTTTGGTTTTATGGCATATCAACTATTGTAGGTTATTTAATGCCAAATCCTATTTATACATATATATATTTGGTCTGGTTTGGTTTTATGGCATATCAACCATTGTTGATTATTTAATGTCAAATCCCCTTTATGTATATCTGAATTAAATATATATAATTTATTCACACATTTTGTAGATAACATTTTTAAACAGGACCTAAGCGCATTCTTTTGCAGACAGTTAAGTGGTTCCAACTATTGCAATGTATCGTTAGCAATTCATTTAAACATCAGTTATTTGTTCGCACACAGCAAAATGATCAAACAGCTCTATTTCTAACAATTCAATTTAGCAAAAATCAAGAAAGTTAAATGGCTCCAAGTATTGCTGTGTATCACTAACAATTCAATTAAACATCAGTCATTTGTTTGCACACAGTTAAATGACCAAAATGTTCTATTTCTAACAATTCAATTTAGCGTGTCATTTATTTGCACACAGTTTAAATGTCAAACACTTTTATTTGACCCATAGATAGGACACTATCAGGTGTTACTACTTCAGACAAGAGTGGACCTGGGATTAATTTCAATGAAAGGGTTCTTCGCATTCCCTGGAGTCTCACCATCGGATTGTTTAATGTCATATACTAAACACTCGTTGGAGGGTCTTACCCCTCTACAGAGATGCAGTCGGTGTATTCTAGAGCCCCAGCCGACTGGGCTTGCCTGATAACCTCGGATATTCATGTGTTGAATATATAACTTAAAGACTATATATATATATATATATATATATATTAAAAAATTTGTTATCTTTAAATTCAATGTATCTCAATATTAATAAAAATGGAGTTTATATATATATATATATATATATATATATATATATATATATATAGGCAGTATTTTCTCTTTTAAACACGTTTAATTATATAGGACAGACAATTCGTTTCTGCCTATTTTATCGTTTATCCGTTCCAGTCTTCATATGAGTCGTTCAACTTCTGGGTGGAATGACTTTAAGAAGGCGCCATATTTTTCCCAAGTATTTTCGGCCTCAGCAGGAGCCATTTTCGTGGGAACAAATACACACACACACACACACACACACACACACACACACACACACACACACACACACACACTATACTCGTGACTTATAAGAACATAAATGAAGTGTGTCTAAAAAAAGATTGTCTCTTCCAGAATAGTTCTCGTCACAGTTAATACACTGTATTTATTGCTACATCGGAAATGCCATATAAATCATTCGAAGAGTAGTGCTCGGTTCTCCTAGAGGATGTTTATCTATCTCTTATATCGCCCGAAATCGACGTTCTTTTTTATGGGTTTCAGCTCTGAGGAAAACCAATATGACGAAGCCGTACAGACCCAACCGGTAGAGTGTGACATTTAAAACGATGTGAGTAATATCATACTCAGGTAAAAGTTCTCTGTGAGTTTGGAATTGTCTAGGGTGATTTGAGATGCCAGTACCACACGTGAAATTCGGTAAGAATTCAGCTGTGTCAGACTACCGACTTATTGGTTTAACTTTATCATAAGATCATATGCACATGCTGCTGCTGCTTCTGCTGCTGTGAAGCCAACAAAAACTTCATGAGATGATCACTCTGGGGCCAGGCAGGGTTTTCGGGCCAAAGCATTATCTTCCGTCACACCACTGGAATGTCAAATCAAGATTCATGCTCTTCGGATAATTCTTCATTGTATTTACGCTTTTCCATTAACAAAGTTTAAATTCAGTGATGCGAGATCGGAATTAACTTACTAGATGACACGTCAATACACTGAACGAGAATAGAATTTCGGTGAAATTCCCCGTTTTAAGTCAGTGTGAAAGAACTCAATTATGATTCGTCGATTCAATTACATTAATTCTAATTTTTATGCTTTTTAAAAGACTGTTTATTCAAATCTGTTATAACAATCACGTTACACACATATATATATATATATATATATATATATATATATATATATATGTGTGTGTGTGTGTGTGTGTGTGTGTGTGTATCTTCTTTCTTTTTGCCGACCGGAGCTGAGGGTGACCCAAAGGCTCCCTTTTCGATAGCTACTACACCGAGATGTTGGGGAGAGCGCTCCTTTCTCTGGATTGTTGTATTTACCCTTTATCTGTGCCACCATTTAATACTGAGTGTTAAGCAAGGCGGCATCAAGTACCATTTTTGAGTCTTTGGTATGACTCGACTTGGGATTGAACCCTGGTTTCCCGGACCATTGGCGAATTCTCTTCCCGCTATGCCAATGAGCCGGTAACATGTGAGGTCATCTCTTCAGTTTATATATATATATATACGCTGAAAAGGTGACCTCACACATTTCGCATACCTGTGACTAAAAGATTCAAGCGTTAGAAGCACAATCATCAGACAGATGTGCTGATGTTATATAATTTCAGGTTACTCGAAGAATGTTACTAGTACCATGTAACCCATTATTGCTCGCCACATGGCCGGGTTATCGATGACTAAATCAGTTCTCTCAGCTAGACATCCGGGAATTCAGAAAAAAAAAGCACCAGTTTAAGGGTAGATTAACCCCCTTCATAAGGTCAACGACCACCTTCCTTCCTCGCTCATCCCATAATAGATACTAAGATTTTGATAAATGATCCATCTAAGAGACGGACACTCTAATGAAAAACCAGTGGCATCCAGTGATGTCGGCTGGCACTTCTCTTTGGATGCACATTGTTAGCATTTAAACGACTTGCCTTTAGTATTTGTCAAAAGGTCATTTTATAGTGGTGGGGAGGGGCACGCACGAATCGTTTCGTGTGTGACCCTCAGAAAAAATGCCTGATTCCGTCGGTATTCTTCATATTGAAACGCCTCAGGCGCCAAGCGATAAACCCAGTCCTACCAATCAGGCACTGTCTGGGTGGAAGACTGCTGGTACAAGCATAATAACACCCATCTGGTACGAAGGGGAGTAGGGGGCAAGCCCATGGTATTAATGTGTTTTGATGCATGTTGTTGAACACCTTCCAAAGTAAGAGGTCTATTATTAGTACCCAGATGTGCCCGTGGTGTAATGGTTATCGTCGTTGGAATTGGACACGGCGACACGAGTTCAAATCCTGGACGAGACCGATTGCATTTCACATAGCACTAATACCCTCGGGAAAGGTACGAATCCAATTATTCTCCCTCCAGCTATGGGTAAATAGTAGGACAGACTGGGTTCTTCAGCCTTGGTGAGGCAACTAGTCTAGGAGAAGGAAAACTCTGAATCCAAACCTGTTAAACTCCGCTTAAAAACTGACCTTGTGTCATATCCTGCCCGAGCGGAGGGGTTGGTAAATAGGATTATTAGTACCCAGATCCCATATTAGTGCAACCGGACCATTGGCCTTATGAGGGGAGTGTTCACCAATGGTCCGAGAGACCGGGTTCAATTCCTGGTCGAGTCATACCAAAGACTTAAAAAATGGTACTTGATGCCGCCTTGCTTAATACTCAGCATTGTAAGGTATGAATCAAGGGTAAAGTGGAGCAAACCAGGGAATGGAGTAGCAACCTCTCCTAGACATCGGTGTAGTAGCTATCGAAAATGGAGCCTTCTGGTCACCTTCAACAAAGGTCGCTAATTTTACTTATTACAACAGCTCTGTATGGATACGGAATATAGTCTAGAAGACCTGCCGGAAGCGATGGACTGATAGGGACGAGTGTCGAGAGAGAGAGGGGAGCTCTGGGAAATCCGTGCATGAAGCAGTGCCATGATGATGATGATATATTACTTGGACATCAAAACAGGCTGAGTGTTTCAGATGAGTAGAGTATTTATAATTTATAATATGATTGAAGACTTAGACAGTTTTTTATACAGAATACTCTATTCACCCCTTGCGTGTATCACTTTGTACCAAATGAAAACCTTAATCGCCCTTCATAGTACTACAATTTTATTTTCAGTGTTATTTTCAGTGTATTTTTATCGAGTAGTTTCAGTTGAATAAAAGTTTTGAAAACCTTAATGATAGGACCAAGCGTGGATAAGCCGTCATCATGAGGTGTTCCGAGTCTTTTTCAGTTTATTAAATAATATATACCTTTGTTGAATAATATATATATATATATATATATATATATATATATATATACCTTTGTTAAACAAATTATCCCATTGTTAAATAATCTATATACCTTTGTTAAATAATATATCATCATCATCATGGCATGCTTCAAGTACGGATTTCCCTGGTCCTCTCTCGCCACTCGTCCCTATCGTCCATCGCTCTCGGTAGGTCTTCCATGCTACATCCTGTATCAGTAAAAGGCTGCTGTTAATAGATTCTAGCTGGTCGTCCAACCTTTGCTCGTCCATGTAAAGGGGTCCATAGGAGTACATCGCTGATGAGTTCGTCCTTACTTCTCTAGCAGTGTCCCGCATGTCTTGTTCGTCTTACCTGGATGGTTTTCGAGATGAGTGGTAGGTGGCCTTACAGCTGCAGTTTTGTGGGGTGTTGCCTCCAAGATTGTTTCAATATAGCTCGCAACATTATGGTGCAATTGCTGTCAAGCTTTTTCTCCATACAATTCGTTAGCGTCCTTGTAGTAGTTTTGACACGACTGAAAACAGAGTTCATATGTCTTAATCAAAGAGGCGACATCTCCGTACTAAATGGTAAGTCTTATGGGCAAATTCACCAACCTCGGAAGCAACGTCTCATCTACGGAAAATGACATCAATACGCGACTAACGAAGGCATGGACAACTATCGATAGGCTATCGGTCATATGGAAGTCAGACCTATTTAATAAAAGTTTTTTTCCAAGCAACGGTCGTGTTAAAAATATATACCCTTGTTGAATAATATATTTTGTAAAGTAAAGTAAAGTTGGCGACCGTAGTTTAGGGTGGCCCGAAGGCTCCGTTTTCGATAGCTACTACACCGAGGTGTAGGGGAGGGCGCTATTCCTTTCCCTGGATTGCTCCACTTTACTCTTGATCCATACCTTATATTACTGAGTGTTAAGCAAGGAGGCATCAAGTACCATTTTTTGAGTCTTTGATATGACTCGGGCTATTGGCTAACACTCTAACCATTATACCAATACCGATGTTAAATAAGTAACTTTGTTAATATATATATATATATATATATATATATATATATATATATACAAACGAGTGTCGCTCAAAATATTAAAGGCTCACCTACGAAGGAAAACGATAGCAGTTGCAATAACATTTTTATAAAACTAAAAAAAATTCAGATGTCTCTTTTAATTTCCGTGCAGGTAAAGCCCATACATAGATAAGAGGTGGGCAAAAAGTCTAAAATCTGTGTGAGGCTTAAAACTTTTTAAACTACTCTAGTATATATATATATATACTAGAGTATATATATATATATATATATATATATACTAGAGTATATATATATATATACTAGAGTGTATATATATATATATATATATATATATATATATATATATACTAGAGTATATATATATATATAGTATCGGCAATGAATAAGTACACCCCTAATTTTGTAAAATAAATTACCATGTCCAGAATATCCGGCGAACATTTGCACGTGACATACGGAACAGCTGTTTCGACCTTATTAGGTCTTATCAGTAGTGTATACCATGATCTCCACCACTAGAGATCGAACCAGCGACCACACAGCCGGAACTCTACAACTAAGCCATCAGTAGTATAATGATAAGGTCGAAAACATTTGTCTGTGATTCCGTATGTTGTGCGCAAGTGCTTGCCGGATTTTCTTCTGGTCTTAGTAATTCAATTTACAATATGATTCTTCTACTTAAAAAGAAAATGTAAAACCCTAATTTTGTTTTCATAAAAAGTTAATTTTCTAATAAACCAAAGATATTAGGGAATTATATATTTATATATATGCATATTTATATATAAAATACAAGGGACTGTAGAATATACCGACAGCATCTCTGTAGAACTCCGCCAACGAGTGTACTACATATAACATTAAACCATCTGACGGAGATTTGGGGAATGTGGAATTCCTCTTCACTGCCATTACTCCTAGGTCCACTCTGACCCGGTCTGGTTGCACCTGACAGGGTCCTGTCTATGGGTCGGATGGAGCTGTGTGACTATTTAAACCGAGAGCCAACAAATAACCGATGTTTGATTGGATGGTTTGTGATACAAAGCAATATTTGAAACCATTTAACTTTTTTGGCTAATGTGAAATTGAATTGTTAGATGCAGAACTGTTTGATCCTTTAATTGCGTGTAAACAAATCACTAATGTTTAATTGAATTGTTAGTTATTCATAGAAATACTTTGAACCATTTTAAAAAATCTTATAAAGAAAATGTGTTTACAAATCATATATATTTGATTTATATGTATAAACAGGATTTGGCAATAAAAAAACCTATTATCGTTGATATGCCATAAAACCTAACCAAACCAAACTAATACGAAAATAATAGCTAATTTTTTTCTAAACCAAAATAACACTTTTATATTAGAATATACTATATATAAAATAAGAAGTGTCTTTATATGTGTGTTGGTGTATTCATACCCACATATCCAGTTTCATTCATAGATAAATACACACCTACCATCGCTTTTAATAAAAATTAATTTTCTTCCAAACAAAACAAACAGGATTTTATTATTTCTTGTGGAACATTATCAAACAAAAAGTGTCTAACAAGCAAAACGCTTTGTGCATTGTACATTTGTGTTGATGGGGTGCATCTAGTAACGGTGGTGGGGGCAGTCATTACTAGTGGCTGGGTGGGTGCAGCAGTGTTAGAGGGGGCGAGGAACTGAGGGACGTCGTCTTCATTTCGTTAACAGTTATTTATTTGGTAGATAATGAAAAGCCATGAGATTTTTTGCTTACCCTGCTTTCCGTAACGACTGTGATTAGGGACAGTTTAAAATATAGGCTATATTTCGCGCCGGTCACTGGTCGAATTAGCCGAAATTGTGGCTAAGGCGGGTGAAGACAGGGTAGGTTATGCGGTCTCGGGAACTTTACTGGTACAAGACTGACGGGGAGGAAAAATGTTTTCCTCAATCTCAATTTTTCTTTTTAAATGCATCCATAGCCCGTGAGAAACGCAGATTTTGCAAATGCACAACTGTTTAAAAAATAACGGTGGATATATTTTGCTGCTACTGTCTAGACACGTAAGGTAGTAATGGGAAAGTGGTTCGCCGGAGTTGTTATCCACCTAACCTCTCTTCTTTCTATCAACCATTATAAAGATATCTTACAATAGAACTGGCCGCAGGCAAAAGGGGAATCATGCCTTTCTCAGTCGTATTACTCTGAAGTGAATATAAGCAACTTGAAATTGATCTCGTTTTGTACATATATAGAATGTTGGCAGAGCTGGAATCATACCTCTTTTTAATGCATTTATACCAATATATATATATACATATATATATATATATATATATATATATATATATATATATATATATATATATATAATAATGATGATAAATAAATATATATTAGATATATATATATATTCAATCTATGGAAAATATTCTGCAACCCTAGATTTCATGAAGTTTTTTGTAAAACAACAATAAAAAAAATTCATGAAACCTAGCTTTACAGAATATTTTCCATAGATTAAATATATATATATATATATATATATATATATATATATATATATGAATATATATATATATATATATATATATATATATATATATATATATATTCATTTATTTATTCTCATTATTATATAATAGCTCTATTCTAGATATTGAGCACTCTCTATATTATATTGTACTTGGTTCGACATATAACCACAAAGTGATTTAGTGACGACCAACACTCTTATATATATATATATATATATATATATATATATATATATATATATATATATACATATATATATGTGGTGTTTGAAAAGTAACTTAACTATAATTTTTACAAGAAATGAAAATGATGAAGCGTTAAAAAAAAGTTTCTTTAAAGTTCAGTATAGCCATTAACTTCGGCAATCAGCTTCTCAAACCGCCCAAGAATCGTATAAACTGATTTCACCAGTAACTCTTGTGGGATGGAAGACATTACTTCTCTTATTCTCCTTTCAAATTTTTCCAAAGTTGTTAGTTTGATAGAGTCGAGTAAATTCTTTAAGTAACCCCAAATTTGCAGGGTGTTAATTCAGGACTTCTTGCTGGTCACTCATATGGACCATGACCACACGTCCATTCGCCCTGTCGGCTCGGGCTGTAGAATACGCCGACTGCACCTCTGCAGATGTTTAAGACCCCTTCTCTCTCCGCAACGAGTGTCCTGGATATGACACTAAACAATCTGATGGTGAGGTTCCAGTGATGCTGGAGCTTTAGGGAATGCAGAGCACCCTTTCATAGCCATCGCTCCCAGA
Organism: Sepioteuthis lessoniana; assembly: GCA_963585895.1. Taxonomy (NCBI): domain Eukaryota; kingdom Metazoa; phylum Mollusca; class Cephalopoda; order Myopsida; family Loliginidae; genus Sepioteuthis; species Sepioteuthis lessoniana. Next base: position 311 of record CAUZXS010002962.1, on the reverse strand, counting down.
TCCACTCTGGCCTGGAGTGGTAACACCTGGTAGGCCCCTATCTATGGGTTAAATATAACTAATCTGCGTACTGATGCTAAAGTAAATTACTTGAAATAGAACTGTTTATTGCATTAAAACTGTACTACGCTAAATTGAATTATTCGAAAGAGAACTGTTTTGTCATTTAACTGTATGAAGACAAAAGTATATTTATACTAAACTGAATAGCTTGAAATAGAAATGATTTTGACAATTAAACTATGTACTTATGCTAAACAGAATTGTTTGAAATTGAACTGATTATTTGCAGCTGCTCCCACTGGGGGCAA
>CAUZXS010002961.1:15000-154291 GCA_963585895.1 Sepioteuthis lessoniana | reverse complement strand
CATAACTTTCTGCACTCTCACAACCTCATTTCTATCATATATGTTTATAGCTTTCTGCACTCTCACAACCTCATTTCTATCATATATGTTTATAACTTTCTGCACTCTCACAACCTCATTTCTATCATATATGTTCATAACTTTCTGCAATCTAACAAACTCTGTTCTATCATATATGTTTATAGCTTTCTGCACTCTCACAACCCCATTTCTATCATATATGTTCATAACTTTCTGCAATCTAACAAACTCTGTTCTATCATATATGTTTATAGCTTTCTGCACTCTCACAACCTCATTTCTATCATATATGTTCATAACTTCCTGCAATCTAACAAACTCTGTTCTATCATATATGTTTATAGCTTTCTGCACTCTCAAAACCCCATTTCTATCATATATGTTCATAACTTTCTGCAATCTAACAAACTCTGTTCTATCATATATGTTTATAGCTTTCTGCACTCTCACAACCTCATTTCTATCATATATGTTCATAACTTTCTGCACTCTCACAACCTCATTTCTATCATATATGTTTATAACTTTCTGCACTCTCACAACCTCATTTCTATCATATATGTTCATAACTTTCTGCACTCTCACAACCTCATTTCTATCATATATGTTCATAACTTTCTGCACTCTCACAACCTCATTTCTATCATATATGTTCATAACTTCCTGCAATCTAACAAACTCTGTTCTATCATATATGTTCATAACTTTCTGCACTCTCACAACCTCATTTCTATCATATATGTTTATAACTTTCTGCACTCTCACAACCTCATTTCTATCATATATGTTTATAGCTTTCTGCACTCTCACAACCTCATTTCTATCATATATGTTCATAACTTTCTGCACTCTCACAACCTCATTTCTATCATATATGTTCATAACTTTCTGCACTCTCACAACCTCATTTCTATCATATGTTCATAACTTTCTGCACTCTCACAACCTCATTTCTATCATATATGGTTATAGCTTTCTGCACTCTCACAACCCCATTTCTATCATATATGTTCATAACTTTCTGCACTCTCACAACCTCATTTCTATCATATATGTTCATAACTTTCTGCACTCTCACAAACTCATTTCTATCATATATGTTCATAACTTTCTGCACTCTCACAGCCTCATTTCTATCATATATGTTTATAGCTTTCTGCACTCTCACAACCTCATTTCTATCATATATGTTCATAACTTTCTGCAATCTAACAAACTCTGTTCTATCATATATGTTCATAACTTTCTGCACTCTCACAACCTCATTTCTATCATATATGTTCATAACTATCTGCACTCTCACAACCTCATTTCTATCATATATGTTCATAACTTTCTGCACTCTCACAGCCTCATTTCTATCATATATGTTTATAGCTTTCTGCACTCTCACAACCTCATTTCTATCATATATGTTCATAACTTTCTGCACTCTCACAACCTCATTTCTATCATATATGTTCATAACTTTCTGCACTCTCACAACCTCATTTCTATCATATATGTTCATAACTTTCTGCACTCTCACAACCTCATTTCTATCATATATATTCATAACTTTCTGCACTCTCACAACCTCATTTCTATCATATATGTTCATAACTTTCTGCACTCTCACAACCTCATTTCTATCATATATGTTCATAACTTTCTGCAATCTAACAAACTCTGTTCTATCATATATGTTCATAGCTTTCTGCACTCTCACAACCTCATTTCTATCATATATGTTCATAACTTTCTGCACTCTCACAACCTCATTTCTATCATATATGTTCATAACTTTCTGCAATCTAACAAACTCTGTTCTATCATATATGTTCATAACTTTCTGCACTCTCACAACCTCATTTCTATCATATATGTTCATAACTTTCTGCACTCTCACAACCTCATTTCTATCATATATGTTTATAGCTTTCTGCACTCTCACAACCTCATTTCTATCATATATGTTCATAACTTTCTGCACTCTCACAACCTCATTTCTATCATATGTTCATAACTTTCTGCACTCTCACAACCTCATTTCTATCATATATGTTCATAACTTTCTGCACTCTCACAACCTCATTTCTATCATATATGTTCATAACTTCCTGCAATCTAACAAACTCTGTTCTATCATATATGTTCATAACTTTCTGCACTCTCACAAACTCATTTCTATCATATATGTTCATAACTTTCTGCACTCTCACTACCTCTATTCCATCATATATGTTCATAACTTTCTGCACTCTCACAACCTCATTTCTATCATATATGTTCATAACTTCCTGCAATCTAACAAACTCTGTTCTATCATATATGTTCATAACTTTCTGCACTCTCACAACCTCATTTCTATCATATATGTTTATAACTTTCTGCACTCTCACAACCCCATTTCTATCATATGTCTTCATAACTTTCTGCACTCTCACAACCTCATTTCTATCATATATGTTCATAACTTTCTGCACTCTCACAACCTCATTTCTATCATATATGTTCATAACTTTCTGCACTCTCACAACCTCATTTCTATCATATATGTTCATAACTTTCTGCAACCTAACAAACTCTGTTCTATCATATATGTTCATAACTTTCTGCACTCTCACAACCTCATTTCTATCATATATGTTTATAACTTTCTGCACTCTCACAACCTCATTTCTATCATATATGTTCATAACTTTCTGCACTCTCACAACCTCATTTCTATCATATATGTTTATAACTTTCTACAATCTAACAAACTCTGATCTATCATATATGTTGATAACTTTCTGCACTCTCACAACCTCATTTCTATCATATGTGTTCATAACTTTCTGCACTCTCACAACCTCATTTCTATCATATATGTTCATAACTTTCTGCACTCTCACAACCTCATTTCTATCATATATGTTCATAACTTTCTGCACTCTCACAACCTCATTTCTATCATATATGTTTATAACTTTCTACAATCTAACAAACTCTGATCTATCATATATGTTCATAACTTTCTGCACTCTCACAACCTCATTTCTATCATATGTGTTCATAACTTTCTGCACTCTCACAACCTCATTTCTATCATATGTGTTCATAACTTTCTGCACTCTCACAACCTCATTTCTATCATATATGTTTATAACTTTCTGCACTCTCACAACCTCATTTCTATCATATATGTTCATAACTTTCTGCAATCTAACAAACTCTGTTCTATCATATATGTTCATAGCTTTCTGCACTCTCACAACCTCATTTCTATCATATATGTTCATAACTTTCTGCACTCTCACAACCTCATTTCTATCATATATGTTCATAACTTCCTGCAATCTAACAAACTCTTTTCTATCATATATGTTCATAACTTTCTGCACTCTCACAACCTCATTTCTATCATATATGTTTATAACTTTCTGCACTCTCACAACCTCATTTCTATCATATATGTTTATAGCTTTCTGCACTCTCACAACCTCATTTCTATCATATATGTTCATAACTTACTGCAATCTAACAAACTCTGTTCTATCATATATGTTCATAACTTTCTGCACTCTCACAACCTCATTTCTATCATATATGTTTATAACTTTCTGCACTCTCACAGCCTCATTTCTATCATATATGTTCATAGCTTTCTGCACTCTCACAACCTCATTTCTATCATATATGTTCATAACTTTCTGCACTCTCACAACCTCATTTCTATCATATATGTTCATAACTTTCTGCACTCTCACAACCTCATTTCTATCATATATGTTTATAACTTTCTGCACTCTCACAACCTCATTTCTATCATATATGTTTATAACTTTCTGCACTCTCACAACCTCATTTCTATCATATATGTTTATAACTTTCTACAATCTAAAAAACTCTGTTCTATCATATATGTTCATAACTTCCTGCAATCTAACAAACTCTGTTCTATCATATATGTTCATAACTTTCTGCACTCTCACAACCTCATTTCTATCATATATGTTTATAACTTTCTGCACTCTCACAACCTCATTTCTATCATATATGTTCATAACTTTCTGCACTCTCACAAACTCATTTCTATCATATATGTTCATAACTTTCTGCACTCTCACAACCTCATTTCTATCATATATGTTCATAACTTTCTGCACTCTCACAACCTCATTTCTATCATATATGTTTATAACTTTCTGCACTCTCACAACCTCATTTCTATCATATATGTTTATAGCTTTCTGCACTCTCACAACCTCATTTCTATCATATATGTTCATTACTTCCTGCACTCTCACAACCTCATTTCTATCATATATGTTTATAACTTTCTGCACTCTCACAAGCTCATTTCTATCATATATGTTCATAACTTTCTGCACTCTCACAACCTCATTTCTATCATATATGTTCATAACTTCCTGCAATCTAACAAACTCTGTTCTATCATATATGTTCATAACTTTCTGCACTCTCACAACCTCATTTCTATCATATATGTTTATAACTTTCTGCACTCTCACAACCTCATTTCTATCATATATGTTCATAACTTCCTGCAATCTAACAAACTCTGTTCTATCATATATGCTCATAACTTTCTGCACTCTCACAACCGCATTTCTATCATATATGTTCATAACTATCTGCACTCTCACAACCTCATTTCTATCATATATGTTCATAACTTCTTGCAATCTAACAAACTCTGTTCTATCATATATGTTCATAACTTTCTGCACTCTCACAACCTCATTTCTATCATATATGTTTATAACTTTCTGCACTCTCACAACCTCATTTCTATCATATATGTTTATAACTTTCTGCACTCTCACAACCTCATTTCTATCATATATGTTTATAGCTTTCTACACTCTCACAACCTCATTTCTATCATATATGTTCATAACTTTCTGCAATCTAACAAACTCTGTTCTATCATATATGTTCATAACTTTCTGCACTCTCACAACCTCATTTCTATCATATGTGTTCATAACTTTCTGCACTCTCACAATCTCATTTCTATAATATATGTTTATAACTTTCTGCACTCTCACAACCTCGTTTCTATCATATATGTTCATAACTTTCTGCACTCTCACAACCTCATTTCTATCATATATGTTCATAACTTTCTGCACTCTCACTACCTCTATTCCATCATATATGTTCATAACTTTCTGCACTCTCACAACCTCATTTCTATCATATATGTTCATAACTTTCTGCACTCTCACAACCTCATTTCTATCATATATGTTCATAACTTTCTGCAATCTCACAACCTCATTTCTATCATATATGTTCATAACTTTCTGCACTCTCACAACCTCATTTCTATCATATATGTTCATAACTTTCTGCACTCTCACAACCTCATTTCTATCATATATGTTCATAACTTTCTGCACTCTCACAACCTCATTTCTATCATATATGTTTATAACTTTCTGCACTCTCACAACCTCATTTCTATCATATATGTTTATAACTTTCTGCACTCTCACAACCTCATTTCTATCATATGTGTTTATAACTTTCTGCACTCTCACAACCCCATTTCTATCATATATGTTTATAGCTTTCTGCACTCTCACAACCCCATTTCTATCATATATGTTCATAACTTCCTGCAATCTAACAAACTCTGTTCTATCATATATGTTCATAACTTTCTGCACTCTCACAACCTCATTTCTATCATATATGTTCATAACTTTCTGCACTCTCACAACCTCATTTCTATCATATATGTTTATAGCTTTCTGCACTCTCACAACCTCATTTCTATCATATATGTTCATAACTTTCTGCACTCTCACAACCTCATTTCTATCATATGTGTTCATAACTTTCTGCACTCTCACAACCTCATTTCTATCATATATGTTCATAACTTTCTGCACTCTCACAACCTCATTTCTATCATATATGTTTATAGCTTTCTGCACTCTCACAACCTCATTTCTATCATATATGTTCATAACTTTCTGCACTCTCACAACCTCATTTCTATCATATGTTCATAACTTTCTGCACTCTCACAACCTCATTTCTATCATATATGTTTATAACTTTCTGCACTCTCACAGCCTCATTTCTATCATATATGTTCATAGCTTTCTGCACTCTCACAACCTCATTTCTATCATATATGTTCATAACTTTCTGCACTCTCACAACCTCATTTCTATCATATATGTTCATAACTTTCTGCAATCTAACAAACTCTGTTCTATCATATATGTTCATAACTTTCTGCACTCTCACAACCTCATTTCTATCATATATGTTCATAACTTTCTGCACTCTCACAACCTCATTTCTATCATATATGTTTATAGCTTTCTGCACTCTCACAACCTCATTTCTATCATATATGTTCATAACTTTCTGCACTCTCACAACCTCATTTCTATCATATGTTCATAACTTTCTGCACTCTCACAACCTCATTTCTATCATATATGTTCATAACTTTCTGCACTCTCACAACCTCATTTCTATCATATATGTTCATAACTTCCTGCAATCTAACAAACTCTGTTCTATCATATATGTTCATAACTTTCTGCACTCTCACAAACTCATTTCTATCATATATGTTCATAACTTTCTGCACTCTCACTACCTCTATTCCATCATATATGTTCATAACTTTCTGCACTCTCACAACCTCATTTCTATCATATATGTTCATAACTTCCTGCAATCTAACAAACTCTGTTCTATCATATATGTTCATAACTTTCTGCACTCTCACAACCTCATTTCTATCATATATGTTTATAACTTTCTGCACTCTCACAACCCCATTTCTATCATATGTCTTCATAACTTTCTGCACTCTCACAACCTCATTTCTATCATATATGTTCATAACTTTCTGCACTCTCACAACCTCATTTCTATCATATATGTTCATAACTTTCTGCACTCTCACAACCTCATTTCTATCATATATGTTCATAACTTTCTGCAACCTAACAAACTCTGTTCTATCATATATGTTCATAACTTTCTGCACTCTCACAACCTCATTTCTATCATATATGTTTATAACTTTCTGCACTCTCACAACCTCATTTCTATCATATATGTTCATAACTTTCTGCACTCTCACAACCTCATTTCTATCATATATGTTTATAACTTTCTACAATCTAACAAACTCTGATCTATCATATATGTTGATAACTTTCTGCACTCTCACAACCTCATTTCTATCATATGTGTTCATAACTTTCTGCACTCTCACAACCTCATTTCTATCATATATGTTCATAACTTTCTGCACTCTCACAACCTCATTTCTATCATATATGTTCATAACTTTCTGCACTCTCACAACCTCATTTCTATCATATATGTTTATAACTTTCTACAATCTAACAAACTCTGATCTATCATATATGTTCATAACTTTCTGCACTCTCACAACCTCATTTCTATCATATGTGTTCATAACTTTCTGCACTCTCACAACCTCATTTCTATCATATGTGTTCATAACTTTCTGCACTCTCACAACCTCATTTCTATCATATATGTTTATAACTTTCTGCACTCTCACAACCTCATTTCTATCATATATGTTCATAACTTTCTGCAATCTAACAAACTCTGTTCTATCATATATGTTCATAGCTTTCTGCACTCTCACAACCTCATTTCTATCATATATGTTCATAACTTTCTGCACTCTCACAACCTCATTTCTATCATATATGTTCATAACTTCCTGCAATCTAACAAACTCTTTTCTATCATATATGTTCATAACTTTCTGCACTCTCACAACCTCATTTCTATCATATATGTTTATAACTTTCTGCACTCTCACAACCTCATTTCTATCATATATGTTTATAGCTTTCTGCACTCTCACAACCTCATTTCTATCATATATGTTCATAACTTACTGCAATCTAACAAACTCTGTTCTATCATATATGTTCATAACTTTCTGCACTCTCACAACCTCATTTCTATCATATATGTTCATAACTTTCTGCACTCTCACAACCTCATTTCTATCATATATGTTTATAGCTTTCTGCACTCTCACAACCTCATTTCTATCATATATGTTCATAACTTTCTGCACTCTCACAACCTCATTTCTATCATATGTTCATAACTTTCTGCACTCTCACAACCTCATTTCTATCATATATGTTTATAACTTTCTGCACTCTCACAGCCTCATTTCTATCATATATGTTCATAGCTTTCTGCACTCTCACAACCTCATTTCTATCATATATGTTCATAACTTTCTGCACTCTCACAACCTCATTTCTATCATATATGTTCATAACTTTCTGCACTCTCACAACCTCATTTCTATCATATATGTTTATAACTTTCTGCACTCTCACAACCTCATTTCTATCATATATGTTTATAACTTTCTGCACTCTCACAACCTCATTTCTATCTTATATGTTTATAACTTTCTACAATCTAAAAAACTCTGTTCTATCATATATGTTCATAACTTCCTGCAATCTAACAAACTCTGTTCTATCATATATGTTCATAACTTTCTGCACTCTCACAACCTCATTTCTATCATATATGTTTATAACTTTCTGCACTCTCACAACCTCATTTCTATCATATATGTTCATAACTTTCTGCACTCTCACAAACTCATTTCTATCATATATGTTCATAACTTCCTGCAATCTAACAAACTCTGTTCTATCATATATGTTCATAACTTTCTGCACTCTCACAACCTCATTTCTATCATATATGTTTATAACTTTCTGCACTCTCACAACCTCATTTCTATCATATATGTTTATAGCTTTCTGCACTCTCACAACCTCATTTCTATCATATATGTTCATTACTTCCTGCACTCTCACAACCTCATTTCTATCATATATGTTTATAACTTTCTGCACTCTCACAACCTCATTTCTATCATATATGTTCATAACTTTCTGCACTCTCACAACCTCATTTCTATCATATATGTTCATAACTTCCTGCAATCTAACAAACTCTGTTCTATCATATATGTTCATAACTTTCTGCACTCTCACAACCTCATTTCTATCATATATGTTTATAACTTTCTGCACTCTCACAACCTCATTTCTATCATATATGTTCATAACTTCCTGCAATCTAACAAACTCTGTTCTATCATATATGCTCATAACTTTCTGCACTCTCACAACCTCATTTCTATCATATATGTTCATAACTATCTGCACTCTCACAACCTCATTTCTATCATATATGTTCATAACTTCTTGCAATCTAACAAACTCTGTTCTATCATATATGTTCATAACTTTCTGCACTCTCACAACCTCATTTCTATCATATATGTTTATAACTTTCTGCACTCTCACAACCTCATTTCTATCATATATGTTTATAACTTTCTGCACTCTCACAACCTCATTTCTATCATATATGTTCATAACTTTCTGCACTCTCACAGCCTCATTTCTATCATATATGTTCATAACTTTCTGCACTCTCACAACCTCATTTCTATCATATATGTTTATAGCTTTCTACACTCTCACAACCTCATTTCTATCATATATGTTCATAACTTTCTGCAATCTAACAAACTCTGTTCTATCATATATGTTCATAACTTTCTGCACTCTCACAACCTCATTTCTATCATATGTGTTCATAACTTTCTGCACTCTCACAATCTCATTTCTATCATATATGTTTATAACTTTCTGCACTCTCACAACCTCGTTTCTATCATATATGTTCATAACTTTCTGCACTCTCACAACCTCATTTCTATCATATATGTTCATAACTTTCTGCACTCTCACTACCTCTATTCCATCATATATGTTCATAACTTTCTGCACTCTCACAACCTCATTTCTATCATATATGTTCATAACTTTCTGCACTCTCACAACCTCATTTCTATCATATATGTTCATAACTTTCTGCAATCTCACAACCTCATTTCTATCATATATGTTCATAACTTTCTGCACTCTCACAACCTCATTTCTATCATATATGTTCATAACTTTCTGCACTCTCACAACCTCATTTCTATCATATATGTTCATAACTTTCTGCACTCTCACAACCTCATTTCTATCATATATGTTTATAACTTTCTGCACTCTCACAACCTCATTTCTATCATATATGTTTATAACTTTCTGCACTCTCACAACCTCATTTCTATCATATGTGTTTATAACTTTCTGCACTCTCACAACCCCATTTCTATCATATATGTTTATAGCTTTCTGCACTCTCACAACCCCATTTCTATCATATATGTTCATAACTTCCTGCAATCTAACAAACTCTGTTCTATCATATATGTTCATAACTTTCTGCACTCTCACAACCTCATTTCTATCATATATGTTCATAACTTTCTGCACTCTCACAACCTCATTTCTATCATATATGTTTATAGCTTTCTGCACTCTCACAACCTCATTTCTATCATATATGTTCATAACTTTCTGCACTCTCACAACCTCATTTCTATCATATGTGTTCATAACTTTCTGCACTCTCACAACCTCATTTCTATCATATATGTTCATAACTTTCTGCACTCTCACAACCTCATTTCTATCATATATGTTTATAGCTTTCTGCACTCTCACAACCTCATTTCTATCATATATGTTCATAACTTTCTGCACTCTCACAACCTCATTTCTATCATATGTTCATAACTTTCTGCACTCTCACAACCTCATTTCTATCATATATGTTTATAACTTTCTGCACTCTCACAGCCTCATTTCTATCATATATGTTCATAGCTTTCTGCACTCTCACAACCTCATTTCTATCATATATGTTCATAACTTTCTGCACTCTCACAACCTCATTTCTATCATATATGTTCATAACTTTCTGCACTCTCACGACCTCATTTCTATCATATATGTTCATTACTTTCTGCACTCTCACAACCTCATTTCTATCATATATGTTTATAACTTTCTGCACTCTCACAACCTCATTTCTATCATATATGTTTATAACTTTCTGCTCTCTCACAACCTCATTTCTATCATATATGTTTATAACTTTCTACAATCTAAAAAACTCTGTTCTATCATATATGTTCATAACTTCCTGCAATCTAACAAACTCTGTTCTATCATATATGTTCATAACTTTCTGCACTCTCACAACCTCATTTCTATCATACATTTTTATAACTTTCTGCACTCTCACAACCTCATTTCTATCATATATGTTCATAACTTTCTGCACTCTCACAAACTCATTTCTATCATATATGTTCATAACTTCCTGCAATCTAACAAACTCTGTTCTATCATATATGTTCATAACTTTCTGCACTCTCACAACCTCATTTCTATCATATATGTTTATAACTTTCTGCACTCTCACAACCTCATTTCTATCATATATGTTTATAGCTTTCTGCACTCTCACAACCTCATTTCTATCATATATGTTCATTACTTCCTGCACTCTCACAACCTCATTTCTATCATATATGTTTATAACTTTCTGCACTCTCACAACCTCATTTCTATCATATATGTTCATAACTTTCTGCACTCTCACAACCTCATTTCTATCATATATGTTCATAACTTCCTGCAATCTAACAAACTCTGTTCTATCATATATGTTCATAACTTTCTGCACTCTCACAACCTCATTTCTATCATATATGTTTATAACTTTCTGCACTCTCACAACCTCATTTCTATCATATATGTTCATAACTTCCTGCAATCTAACAAACTCTGTTCTATCATATATGCTCATAACTTTCTGCACTCTCACAACCTCATTTCTATCATATATGTTCATAACTATCTGCACTCTCACAACCTCATTTCTATCATATATGTTCATAACTTCTTGCAATCTAACAAACTCTGTTCTATCATATATGTTCATAACTTTCTGCACTCTCACAACCTCATTTCTATCATATATGTTTATAACTTTCTGCACTCTCACAACCTCATTTCTATCATATATGTTTATAACTTTCTGCACTCTCACAACCTCATTTCTATCATATATGTTCATAACTTTCTGCACTCTCACAGCCTCATTTCTATCATATATGTTCATAACTTTCTGCACTCTCACAACCTCATTTCTATCATATATGTTTATAGCTTTCTACACTCTCACAACCTCATTTCTATCATATATGTTCATAACTTTCTGCAATCTAACAAACTCTGTTCTATCATATATGTTCATAACTTTCTGCACTCTCACAATCTCATTTCTATCATATGTGTTCATAACTTTCTGCACTCTCACAATCTCATTTCTATCATATATGTTCATAACTTTCTGCACTCTCACAGCCTCATTTCTATCATATATGTTTATAGCTTTCTACACTCTCACAACCTCATTTCTATCATATATGTTCATAACTTTCTGCACTCTCACAACCTCATTTCTATCATATATGTTTATAGCTTTCTACACTCTCACAACCTCATTTCTATCATATATGTTCATAACTTTCTGCAATCTAACAAACTCTGTTCTATCATATATGTTTATAACTTTCTGCACTCTCACAACCTCATTTCTATCATATGTGTTCATAACTTTCTGCACTCTCACAATCTCATTTCTATCATATATGTTTATAACTTTCTGCACTCTCACAACCTCGTTTCTATCATATATGTTCATAACTTTCTGCACTCTCACAACCTCATTTCTATCATATATGTTCATAACTTTCTGCACTCTCACTACCTCTATTCCATCATATATGTTCATAACTTTCTGCACTCTCACAACCTCATTTCTATCATATATGTTCATAACTTTCTGCACTCTCACAACCTCATTTCTATCATATATGTTCATAACTTTCTGCAATCTCACAACCTCATTTCTATCATATATGTTCATAACTTTCTGCACTCTCACAACCTCATTTCTATCATATATGTTCATAACTTTCTGCACTCTCACAACCTCATTTCTATCATATATGTTCATAACTTTCTGCACTCTCACAACCTCATTTCTATCATATATGTTTATAACTTTCTGCACTCTCACAACCTCATTTCTATCATATATGTTTATAACTTTCTGCACTCTCACAACCTCATTTCTATCATATGTGTTTATAACTTTCTGCACTCTCACAACCCCATTTCTATCATATATGTTTATAGCTTTCTGCACTCTCACAACCCCATTTCTATCATATATGTTCATAACTTCCTGCAATCTAACAAACTCTGTTCTATCATATATGTTCATAACTTTCTGCACTCTCACAACCTCATTTCTATCATATATGTTCATAACTTTCTGCACTCTCACAACCTCATTTCTATCATATATGTTTATAGCTTTCTGCACTCTCACAACCTCATTTCTATCATATATGTTCATAACTTTCTGCACTCTCACAACCTCATTTCTATCATATGTGTTCATAACTTTCTGCACTCTCACAACCTCATTTCTATCATATATGTTCATAACTTTCTGCACTCTCACAACCTCATTTCTATCATATATGTTTATAGCTTTCTGCACTCTCACAACCTCATTTCTATCATATATGTTCATAACTTTCTGCACTCTCACAACCTCATTTCTATCATATGTTCATAACTTTCTGCACTCTCACAACCTCATTTCTATCATATATGTTTATAACTTTCTGCACTCTCACAGCCTCATTTCTATCATATATGTTCATAGCTTTCTGCACTCTCACAACCTCATTTCTATCATATATGTTCATAACTTTCTGCACTCTCACAACCTCATTTCTATCATATATGTTCATAACTTTCTGCACTCTCACGACCTCATTTCTATCATATATGTTCATTACTTTCTGCACTCTCACAACCTCATTTCTATCATATATGTTTATAACTTTCTGCACTCTCACAACCTCATTTCTATCATATATGTTTATAACTTTCTGCACTCTCACAACCTCATTTCTATCATATATGTTTATAACTTTCTACAATCTAAAAAACTCTGTTCTATCATATATGTTCATAACTTCCTGCAATCTAACAAACTCTGTTCTATCATATATGTTCATAACTTTCTGCACTCTCACAACCTCATTTCTATCATACATTTTTATAACTTTCTGCACTCTCACAACCTCATTTCTATCATATATGTTCATAACTTTCTGCACTCTCACAAACTCATTTCTATCATATATGTTCATAACTTCCTGCAATCTAACAAACTCTGTTCTATCATATATGTTCATAACTTTCTGCACTCTCACAACCTCATTTCTATCATATATGTTTATAACTTTCTGCACTCTCACAACCTCATTTCTATCATATATGTTTATAGCTTTCTGCACTCTCACAACCTCATTTCTATCATATATGTTCATAACTTCCTGCACTCTCACAACCTCATTTCTATCATATATGTTTATAACTTTCTGCACTCTCACAACCTCATTTCTATCATATATGTTCATAACTTTCTGCACTCTCACAACCTCATTTCTATCATATATGTTCATAACTTACTGCAATCTAACAAACTCTGTTCTATCATATATGTTCATGACTTCCTGCACTCTCACAACCTCATTTCTATCATATATGTTTATAACTTTCTGCACTCTCACAACCTCATTTCTATCATATATGTTCATAACTTTCTGCACTCTCACAACCTCATTTCTATCATATATGTTCATAACTTCCTGCAATCTAACAAACTCTGTTCTATCATATATGTTCATAACTTTCTGCACTCTCACAACCTCATTTCTATCATATATGTTTATAACTTTCTGCACTCTCACAACCTCATTTCTATCCTATATGTTCATAACTTCCTGCAATCTAACAAACTCTGTTCTATCATATATGTTCATAACTTTCTGCACTCTCACAACCTCATTTCTATCATATATGTTTATAGCTTTCTACACTCTCACAACCTCATTTCTATCATATATGTTCATAACTTTCTGCAATCTAACAAACTCTGTTCTATCATATATGTTCATAACTTTCTGCACTCTCACAACCTCATTTCTATCATATGTGTTCATAACTTTCTGCACTCTCACAATCTCATTTCTATAATATATGTTTATAACTTTCTGCACTCTCACAACCTCGTTTCTATCATATATGTTCATAACTTTCTGCACTCTCACAACCTCATTTCTATCATATATGTTCATTACTTTCTGCACTCTCACTACCTCTATTCCATCATATATGTTCATAACTTTCTGCACTCTCACAACCTCATTTCTATCATATATGTTCATAACTTTCTGCACTCTCACAACCTCATTTCTATCATATATGTTCATAACTTTCTGCAATCTCACAACCTCATTTCTATCATATATGTTCATAACTTTCTGCACTCTCACAACCTCATTTCTATCATATATGTTCATAACTTTCTGCACTCTCACAACCTCATTTCTATCATATATGTTCATAACTTTCTGCACTCTCACAACCTCATTTCTATCATATATGTTTATAACTTTCTGCACTCTCACAACCTCATTTCTATCATATATGTTTATAACTTTCTGCACTCTCACAACCTCATTTCTATCATATATGTTCATAACTTTCTGCACTCTCACAACCTCATTTCTATCATATATGTTTATAACTTTCTGCACTCTCACAACCTCATTTCTATCATATATGTTTATAACTTTCTGAACTCTCCCAACCTCATTGCTATCATATATGTTTATAACTTTCAGCACTCTCACAACCTCTTTTCTATCATATATGTTTATAACTTTCTGCACTCTCACAACCCCATTTCTATCATATATATTCATAACTTCCTGCAATCTAACAACCTCATTTCTATCATATATGTTCATAACTTTTTGCACTCTCACAACCTCATTTCTATCATATATGTTTATAGCTTTCTGCACTCTCACAACCTCATTTCTATCATATATGTTCATAACTTTCTGCACTCTCACAACCTCATTTCTATCATATATGTTTATAACTTTCTGCACTCTCACAACCTCATTTCTATCATATATGTTCATAACTTTCTGCACTCTCACAACCTCATTTCTATCATATATGTTCATAACTTTCTGCAATCTAACAAACTCTGTTCTATCATATATGTTCATAACTTTCTGCACTCTCACAACCTCATTTCTATCATATGTGTTCATAACTTTCTGCACTCTAACAACCTCATTTCTATCATATGTGTTCATAACTTTCTGCACTCTCACAACCTCATTTCTATCGTATATGTTCATAACTTTCTGCACTCTCACAACCCCATTTCTATCATATATGTTTATAACTTTCTGCACTCTCACAACCCCATTTCTATCATATATGTTTATAGCTTTCTGCACTCTCACAACCCCATTTCTATCATATATGTTCATCACTTTCTGCACTCTCACAACCTCATTTCTATCATATATGTTTATAGCTTTCTGCACTCTCACAACCTCATTTCTATCATATATGTTTATAACTTTCTGCACTCTCACAACCTCATTTCTATCATATATGTTTATAACTTTCTGCACTCTCACAACCTCATTTCTATCATATATGTTTATAACTTTTTGCAATCTAACAAACTCTGTTCTATCATATATGTTCATAACTTTCTGCACTCTCACAACCTCATTTCTATCATATATGTTCATAACTTTCTGCACTCTCACAACCTCATTTCTATCATATATGTTCATAACTTTCTGCACTCTCACAACCTCATTTCTATCATATATGTTCATAACTTTCTGCACTCTCACAACCTCATTTCTATCTTATATATTCATAACTTTCTGCACTCTCACAACCTCATTTCTATCATATATGTTTGTAACTTTCTGCACTTTCACAACCTCATTTCTATCATATATGTTCATAACTTCCTGCAATCTAACAAACTCTGTTCTATCATATATGTTCATAACTTTCTGCACTCTCACAACCTCATTTCCATCATATATGTTTATAACTTTCTGCACTCTCACAACCTCATTTCTATCATATATGTTCATAACTTTCTGCACTCTCACAACCTCATTTCTATCATATATGTTTATAACATTCTGCACTCTCACAACCTCATTTCTATCATATATGTTCATAACTTACTGTAATCTAACAAACTCTGTTCTATCATATATGTTCATAACTTCCTGCACTCTCACAACCTCATTTCTATCATATATGTTTATAACTTTCTGCACTCTCACAACCTCATTTCTATCATATATGTTCATAACTTTCTGCACTCTCACAACCTCATTTCTATCATATATGTTCATAACTTCCTGCAATCTAACAAACTCTGTTCTATCATATATGTTCATAACTTTCTGCACTCTCACAACCTCATTTCTATCATATATGTTTATAACTTTCTGCACTCTCACAACCTCATTTCTATCCTATATGTTCATAACTTCCTGCAATCTAACAAACTCTGTTCTATCATATATGTTCATAACTTTCTGCACTCTCACAACCTCATTTCTATCATATATGTTTATAGCTTTCTACACTCTCACAACATCATTTCTATCATATATGTTCATAACTTTCTGCACTCTCACAACCTCATTTCTATCATATATGTTTATAACTTTCTGCACTCTCACAACCTCATTTCTATCATATGTGTTCATAACTTTCTGCACTCTCACAATCTCATTTCTATCATATATGTTTATAACTTTCTGCACTCTCACAACCTCGTTTCTATCATATATGTTCATAACTTTCTGCACTCTCACAACCTCATTTCTATCATATATGTTCATTACTTTCTGCACTCTCACTACCTCTATTCCATCATATATGTTCATAACTTTCTGCACTCTCACAACCTCATTTCTATCATATATGTTCATAACTTTCTGCACTCTCACAACCTCATTTCTATCATATATGTTCATAACTTTCTGCAATCTCACAACCTCATTTCTATCATATATGTTCATAACTTTCTGCACTCTCACAACCTCATTTCTATCATATATGTTCATAACTTTCTGCACTCTCACAACCTCATTTCTATCATATATGTTCATAACTTTCTGCACTCTCACAACCTCATTTCTATCATATATGTTTATAACTTTCTGCACTCTCACAACCTCATTTCTATCATATATGTTTATAACTTTCTGCACTCTCACAACCTCATTTCTATCATATATGTTCATAACTTTCTGCACTCTCACAACCTCATTTCTATCATATATGTTCATAACTTCCTGCAATCTAACAAACTCTGTTCTATCATATATGTTCATAACTTTCTGCACTCTCACAACCTCATTTCTATCATATATGTTTATAACTTTCTGCACTCTCACAACCTCATTTCTATCCTATATGTTCATAACTTCCTGCAATCTAACAAACTCTGTTCTATCATATATGTTCATAACTTTCTGCACTCTCACAACCTCATTTCTATCATATATGTTTATAGCTTTCTACACTCTCACAACCTCATTTCTATCATATATGTTCATAACTTTCTGCAATCTAACAAACTCTGTTCTATCATATATGTTCATAACTTTCTGCACTCTCACAACCTCATTTCTATCATATGTGTTCATAACTTTCTGCACTCTCACAATCTCATTTCTATCATATATGTTTATAACTTTCTGCACTCTCACAACCTCGTTTCTATCATATATGTTCATAACTTTCTGCACTCTCACAACCTCATTTCTATCATATATGTTCATTACTTTCTGCACTCTCACTACCTCTATTCCATCATATATGTTCATAACTTTCTGCACTCTCACAACCTCATTTCTATCATATATGTTCATAACTTTCTGCAATCTCACAACCTCATTTCTATCATATATGTTCATAACTTTCTGCACTCTCACAACCTCATTTCTATCATATATGTTCATAACTTTCTGCACTCTCACAACCTCATTTCTATCATATATGTTCATAACTTTCTGCACTCTCACAACCTCATTTCTATCATATATGTTTATAACTTTCTGCACTCTCACAACCTCATTTCTATCATATATGTTTATAACTTTCTGCACTCTCACAACCTCATTTCTATCATATATGTTCATAACTTTCTGCACTCTCACAACCTCATTTCTATCATATATGTTTATAACTTTCTGCACTCTCACAACCTCATTTCTATCATATATGTTTATAACTTTCTGCACTCTCACAACCTCATTTCTATCATATATGTTTATAACTTTCAGCACTCTCACAACCTCTTTTCTATCATATATGTTTATAACTTTCTGCACTCTCACAACCCCATTTCTATCATATATATTCATAACTTCCTGCAATCTAACAACCTCATTTCTATCATATATGTTCATAACTTTTTGCACTCTCACAACCTCATTTCTATCATATATGTTTATAGCTTTCTGCACTCTCACAACCTCATTTCTATCATATATGTTCATAACTTTCTGCACTCTCACAGCCTCATTTCTATCATATATGTTCATAACTTTCTGCACTCTCACAACCTCATTTCTATCATATATGTTCATAACTTTCTGCTATCTAACAAACTCTGTTCTATCATATATGTTCATAACTTTCTGCACTCTCACAACCTCATTTCTATCATATGTGTTCATAACTTTCTGCACTCTAACAACCTCATTTCTATCATATGTGTTCATAACTTTCTGCACTCTCACAACCTCATTTCTATCGTATATGTTCATAACTTTCTGCACTCTCACAACCCCATTTCTATCATATATGTTTATAACTTTCTGCACTCTCACAACCCCATTTCTATCATATATGTTTATAGCTTTCTGCACTCTCACAACCCCATTTCTATCATATATGTTCATAACTTTCTGCACTCTCACAACCTCATTTCTATCATATATGTTTATAGCTTTCTGCACTCTCACAACCTCATTTCTATCATATATGTTTATAACTTTCTGCACTCTCACAACCTCATTTCTATCATATATGTTTATAACTTTCTGCACTCTCACAACCTCATTTCTATCATATATGTTTATAACTTTTTGCAATCTAACAAACTCTGTTCTATCATATATGTTCATAACTTTCTGCACTCTCACAACCTCATTTCTATCATATATGTTCATAACTTTCTGCACTCTCACAACCTCATTTCTATCATATATGTTCATAACTTTCTGCACTCTCACAACCTCATTTCTATCTTATATATTCATAACTTTCTGCACTCTCACAACCTCATTTCTATCATATATGTTTGTAACTTTCTGCACTTTCACAACCTCATTTCTATCATATATGTTCATAACTTTCTGCACTCTCACAACCTCATTTCTATCATATATGTTTATAACTTTCTGCACTCTCACAACCTCATTTCTATCATATATGTTCATAACTTCCTGCAATCTAACAAACTCTGTTCTATCATATATGTTCATAACTTTCTGCACTCTCACAGCCTCATTTCTATCATATATGTTCATAACTATCTGCACTCTCACAACCTCATTTCTATCATATATGTTCATAACTTCCTGCAATCTAACAAACTCTGTTCTATCATATATGTTCATAACTTTCTGCACTCTCACAACCTCATTTCTATCATATATGTTTATAACTTTCTGCACTCTCACAACCTCATTTCTATCATATATGTTTATAACTTTCTGCACTCTCACAACCTCATTTCTATCATATATGTTTATAACTTTCTGCACTCTCACAACCTCATTTCTATCATATATGTTCATAACTTTCTGCACTCTCACAGCCTCATTTCTATCATATATGTTCATAACTTTCTGCACTCTCACAACCTCATTTCTATCATATATGTTTATAGCTTTCTACACTCTCACAACCTCATTTCTATCATATATGTTCATAACTTTCTGCAATCTAACAAACTCTGTTCTATCATATATGTTCATAACTTTCTGCACTCTCACAACCTCATTTCTATCATATGTGTTCATAACTTTCTGCACTCTCACAATCTCATTTCTATCATATATGTTTATAACTTTCTGCACTCTCACAACCTCGTTTCTATCATATATGTTCATAACTTTCTGCACTCTCACAACCTCATTTCTATCATATATGTTCATAACTTTCTGCACTCTCACTACCTCTATTCCATCATATATGTTCATAACTTTCTGCACTCTCACAACCTCATTTCTATCATATATGTTCATAACTTTCTGCACTCTCACAACCTCATTTCTATCATATATGTTCATAACTTTCTGCAATCTCACAACCTCATTTCTATCATATATGTTCATAACTTTCTGCACTCTCACAACCTCATTTCTATCATATATGTTCATAACTTTCTGCACTCTCACAACCTCATTTCTATCATATATGTTCATAACTTTCTGCACTCTCACAACCTCATTTCTATCATATATGTTTATAACTTTCTGCACTCTCACAACCTCATTTCTATCATATATGTTTATAACTTTCTGCACTCTCACAACCTCATTTCTATCATATATGTTCATAACTTTCTGCACTCTCACAACCTCATTTCTATCATATATGTTTATAACTTTCTGCACTCTCACAACCTCATTTCTATCATATATCTTTATAACTTTCTGCACTCTCACAACCTCATTTCTATCATATATGTTTATAACTTTCTGCACTCTCACAACCTCTTTTCTATCATATATGTTTATAACTTTCTGCACTCTCACAACCCCATTTCTATCATATATATTCATAACTTCCTGCAATCTAACAACCTCATTTCTATCATATATGTTCATAACTTTTTGCACTCTCACAACCTCATTTCTATCATATATGTTTATAGCTTTCTGCACTCTCACAACCTCATTTCTATCATATATGTTCATAACTTTCTGCACTCTCACAGCCTCATTTCTATCATATATGTTCATAACTTTCTGCACTCTCACAACCTCATTTCTATCATATATGTTCATAACTTTCTGCAATCTAACAAACTCTGTTCTATCATATATGTTCATAACTTTCTGCACTCTCACAACCTCATTTCTATCATATGTGTTCATAACTTTCTGCACTCTAACAACCTCATTTCTATCATATGTGTTCATAACTTTCTGCACTCTCACAACCTCATTTCTATCGTATATGTTCATAACTTTCTGCACTCTCACAACCCCATTTCTATCATATATGTTTATAACTTTCTGCACTCTCACAACCTCATTTCTATCATATATGTTTATAACTTTCTGCACTCTCACAACCTCATTTCTATCATATATGTTCATAACTTTCTGCACTCTCACAACCCCATTTCTATCATATATGTTTATAGCTTTCTGCACTCTCACAACCCCATTTCTATCATATATGTTTATAACTTTCTGCACTCTCACAACCTCATTTCTATCATATATGTTCATAACTTTCTGCACTCTCACAACCTCATTTCTATCATATATGTTTATAACTTTTTGCAATCTAACAAACTCTGTTCTATCATATATGTTCATAACTTTCTGCACTCTCACAACCTCATTTCTATTATATATATTCATAACTTTCTGCACTCTCACAACCTCATTTCTATCATATATGTTCATAACTTTCTGCACTCTCACAACCTCATTTCTATCATATATATTCATAACTTTCTGCACTCTCACAACCTCATTTCCATCATATATGTTTATAACTTTCTGCACTCTCACAACCTCATTTCTATCATATATGTTCATAACTTTCTGCACTCTCACAACCTCATTTCTATCATATATGTTCATAACTTTCTGCACTCTCACAACCTCATTTCTATCATATATGTTCATAACTTCCTGCAATCTAACAAACTCTGTTCTATCATATATGTTCATAACTTTCTGCACTCTCACAACCTCATTTCTATCATATATGTTTATAACTTTCTGCACTCTCACAACCTCATTTCTATCATATATATTTATAACTTTCTGCACTCTCACAACCTCTTTTCTATCATATATGTTTATAACTTTCTGCACTCTCACAACCCCATTTCTATCATATATATTCATAACTTCCTGCAATCTAACAACCTCATTTCTATCATATATATTCATAACTTTTTGCACTCTCACAACCTCATTTCTATCATATATGTTTATAGCTTTCTGCACTCTCACAACCTCATTTCTATCATATATGTTCATAACTTTCTGCACTCTCACAGCCTCATTTCTATCATATATGTTCATAACTTTATGCACTCTCACAACCTCATTTCTATCATATATGTTCATAACTTTCTGCAATCTAACAAACTCTGTTCTATCATATATGTTCATAACTTTCTGCACTCTCACAACCTCATTTCTATCATATGTGTTCATAACTTTCTGCACTCTAACAACCTCATTTCTATCATATGTGTTCATAACTTCTGCACTCTCACAACCTCATTTCTATCGTATATGTTCATAACTTTCTGCACTCTCACAACCCCATTTCTATCATATATGTTTATAACTTTCTGCACTCTCACAACCTCATTTCTATCATATATGTTTATAACTTTTTGCAATCTAACAAACTCTGTTCTATCATATATGTTCATAACTTTCTGCACTCTCACAACCTCATTTCTATCATATATATTCATAACTTTCTGCACTCTCACAACCTCATTTCTATCATATATATTCATAACTTTCTGCACTCTCACAACCTCATTTCTATCATATATATTCATAACTTTCTGCACTCTCACAACCTCATTTCCATCATATATGTTTAGAACTTTCTGCACTCTCACAACCTCATTTCTATCATATATGTTCATAACTTTCTGCACTCTCACAACCTCATTTCTATCATATATGTTCATAACTTTCTGCACTCTCACAACCTCATTTCTATCATATATGTTCATAACTTCCTGCAATCTAACAAACTCTGTTCTATCATATATGTTCATAACTTTCTGCACTCTCACAACCTCATTTCTATCATATATGTTTATAACTTTCTGCACTCTCACAACCTCATTTCTATCATATATGTTTATAACTTTCTGCACTCTCACAACCTCATTTCTATCATATATGTTCATAACTTTCTGCACTCTCACAACCTCATTTCTATCATATATGTTTATAACTTTCTGCACTCTCACAACCTCATTTCTATCATATATCTTTATAACTTTCTGCACTCTCACAACCTCATTTCTATCATATATGTTTATAACTTTCTGCACTCTCACAACCTCTTTTCTATCATATATGTTTATAACTTTCTGCACTCTCACAACCCCATTTCTATCATATATATTCATAACTTCCTGCAATCTAACAACCTCATTTCTATCATATATGTTCATAACTTTTTGCACTCTCACAACCTCATTTCTATCATATATGTTTATAGCTTTCTGCACTCTCACAACCTCATTTCTATCATATATGTTCATAACTTTCTGCACTCTCACAGCCTCATTTCTATCATATATGTTCATAACTTTCTGCACTCTCACAACCTCATTTCTATCATATATGTTCATAACTTTCTGCAATCTAACAAACTCTGTTCTATCATATATGTTCATAACTTTCTGCACTCTCACAACCTCATTTCTATCATATGTGTTCATAACTTTCTGCACTCTAACAACCTCATTTCTATCATATGTGTTCATAACTTTCTGCACTCTCACAACCTCATTTCTATCGTATATGTTCATAACTTTCTGCACTCTCACAACCCCATTTCTATCATATATGTTTATAACTTTCTGCACTCTCACAACCCCATTTCTATCATATATGTTTATAGCTTTCTGCACTCTCACAACCCCATTTCTATCATATATGTTTATAACTTTCTGCACTCTCACAACCTCATTTCTATCATATATGTTCATAACTTTCTGCACTCTCACAACCTCATTTCTATCATATATGTTTATAACTTTTTGCAATCTAACAAACTCTGTTCTATCATATATGTTCATAACTTTCTGCACTCTCACAACCTCATTTCTATTATATATATTCATAACTTTCTGCACTCTCACAACCTCATTTCTATCATATATGTTCATAACTTTCTGCACTCTCACAACCTCATTTCTATCATATATATTCATAACTTTCTGCACTCTCACAACCTCATTTCCATCATATATGTTTATAACTTTCTGCACTCTCACAACCTCATTTCTATCATATATGTTCATAACTTTCTGCACTCTCACAACCTCATTTCTATCATATATGTTCATAACTTTCTGCACTCTCACAACCTCATTTCTATCATATATGTTCATAACTTCCTGCAATCTAACAAACTCTGTTCTATCATATATGTTCATAACTTTCTGCACTCTCACAACCTCATTTCTATCATATATGTTTATAACTTTCTGCACTCTCACAACCTCATTTCTATCATATATATTTATAACTTTCTGCACTCTCACAACCTCTTTTCTATCATATATGTTTATAACTTTCTGCACTCTCACAACCCCATTTCTATCATATATATTCATAACTTCCTGCAATCTAACAACCTCATTTCTATCATATATATTCATAACTTTTTGCACTCTCACAACCTCATTTCTATCATATATGTTTATAGCTTTCTGCACTCTCACAACCTCATTTCTATCATATATGTTCATAACTTTCTGCACTCTCACAGCCTCATTTCTATCATATATGTTCATAACTTTATGCACTCTCACAACCTCATTTCTATCATATATGTTCATAACTTTCTGCAATCTAACAAACTCTGTTCTATCATATATGTTCATAACTTTCTGCACTCTCACAACCTCATTTCTATCATATGTGTTCATAACTTTCTGCACTCTAACAACCTCATTTCTATCATATGTGTTCATAACTTCTGCACTCTCACAACCTCATTTCTATCGTATATGTTCATAACTTTCTGCACTCTCACAACCCCATTTCTATCATATATGTTTATAACTTTCTGCACTCTCACAACCCCATTTCTATCATATATGTTTATAGCTTTCTGCACTCTCACAACCCCATTTCTATCATATATGTTTATAACTTTCTGCACTCTCACAACCTCATTTCTATCATATATGTTTATAACTTTCTGCACTCTCACAACCTCATTTCTATCATATATGTTTATAACTTTTTGCAATCTAACAAACTCTGTTCTATCATATATGTTCATAACTTTCTGCACTCTCACAACCTCATTTCTATCATATATATTCATAACTTTCTGCACTCTCACAACCTCATTTCTATCATATATGTTCATAACTTTCTGCACTCTCACAACCTCATTTCTATCATATATGTTCATAACTTTCTGCACTCTCACAACCTCATTTCTATCATATATGTTCATAACTTTCTGCACTCTCACAACCTCATTTCTATCATATATGTTCATAACTTCCTGCAATCTAACAAACTCTGTTCTATCATATATGTTCATAACTTTCTGCACTCTCACAACCTCATTTCTATCATATATGTTTATAACTTTCTGCACTCTCACAACCTCATTTCTATCATATATGTTTATTACTTTTTGCAATCTAACAAACTCTGTTCTATCATATATGTTCATAACTTTCTGCACTCTCACAACCTCATTTCTATCATATATATTCATAACTTTCTGCACTCTCACAACCTCATTTCTATCATATATGTTCATAACTTTCTGCACTCTCACAACCTCATTTCTATCATATATATTCATAACTTTCTGCACTCTCACAACCTCATTTCCATCATATATGTTTATAACTTTCTGCACTCTCACAACCTCATTTCTATCATATATGTTCATAACTTTCTGCACTCTCACAACCTCATTTCTATCATATATGTTCATAACTTTCTGCACTCTCACAACCTCATTTCTATCATATATGTTCATAACTTCCTGCAATCTAACAAACTCTGTTCTATCATATATGTTCATAACTTTCTGCACTCTCACAACCTCATTTCTATCATATATGTTTATAACTTTCTGCACTCTCACAACCTCATTTCTATCATATATGTTTATAGCTTTCTGCACTCTCACAACCTCATTTCTATCATATATGTTCATAACTTTCTGCACTCTCACAACCTCATTTCTATCATATATGTTCATAACTTTCTGCACTCTCACAACCTCATTTCTATCATATATATTCATAACTTTCTGCACTCTCACAACCTCATTTCTATCATATATATTCATAACTTTCTGCACTCTCACAACCTCATTTCTATCATATATGTTCATAACTTTCTGCACTCTCACAACCTCATTTCTATCATATATGTTCATAACTTTCTGCACTCTCACAACCTCATTTCTATCATATATGTTCATAACTTTCTGCAATCTCACAACCTCATTTCTATCATATATATTCATAACTTTCTGCACTCTCACAACCTCATTTCTATCATATATATTCATAACTTTCTGCACTCTCACAACCTCATTTCTATCATATATGTTCATAACCTTCTGCACTCTCACAACCTCATTTCTATCATATATGTTCATAACTTTCTGCACTCTCACAACCTCATTTCTATCATATATATTCATAACTTTCTGCACTCTCACAACCTCATTTCTATCATATATGTTCATAACTTTCTGCAATCTAACAAACTCTGTTCTATCATATATGTTCATAACTTTCTGCACTCTCACAACCTCATTTCTATCATATAGGTTCATAACTTCCTGCAATCTAACAAACTCTGTTCTATCATATATGTTCATAACTTTCTGCACTCTCACAACCTCATTTCTATCATATATGTTTATAACTTTCTGCACTCTCACAACCTCATTTCTATCATATATGTTCATAACTTTCTGCACTCTCACAACCTCATTGCTATCATATATGTTTATAACTTTCTGCAATCTAACAAACTCTGTTCTATCATATATGTTCATAACTTTCTGCACTCTCACAATCTCATTTCTATCATATATGTTTATAACTTTCTGCACTCTCACAACCTCGTTTCTATCATATATGTTCATAACTTTCTGCACTCTCACAACCTCATTTCTATCATATATGTTTATAACTTTCTGCACTCTCACAACCTCATTTCTATCATATATGTTCATAACTTTCTGCACTCTCACAACCTCATTTCTATCATATATATTCATAACTTTCTGCACTCTCACAACCTCATTTCCATCATATATGTTTATAACTTTCTGCACTCTCACAACCTCATTTCTATCATATATGTTCATAACTTTCTGCACTCTCACAACCTCATTTCTATCATATATGTTCATAACTTCCTGCAATCTAACAAACTCTGTTCTATCATATATGTTCATAACTTTCTGCACTCTCACAACCTCATTTCTATCATATATGTTTATAACTTTCTGCACTCTCACAACCTCATTTCTATCATATATGTTCATAACTTCCTGCAATCTAACAAACTCTTTTCTATCATATATGTTCATAACTTTCTGCACTCTCACAACCTCATTTCTATCATATATGTTCATAACTTTCTGCACTCTCACAACCTCATTTCTATCATATATGTTTATAGCTTTCTGCACTCTCACAACCTCATTTCTATCATATATGTTTATAGCTTTCTGCACTCTCACAACCTCATTTCTATCATATATGTTCATAACTTTCTGCACTCTCACAACCTCATTTCTATCATATATGTTCATAACTTTCTGCACTCTCACAACCTCATTTCTATCATATATATTCATAACTTTCTGCACTCTCACAACCTCATTTCTATCATATATATTCATAACTTTCTGCACTCTCACAACCTCATTTCTATCATATATGTTCATAACTTTCTGCACTCTCACAACCTCATTTCTATCATATATGTTCATAACTTTCTGCACTCTCACAACCTCATTTCTATCATATATGTTCATAACTTTCTGCAATCTCACAACCTCATTTCTATCATATATATTCATAACTTTCTGCACTCTCACAACCTCATTTCTATCATATATATTCATAACTTTCTGCACTCTCACAACCTCATTTCTATCATATATGTTCATAACCTTCTGCACTCTCACAACCTCATTTCTATCATATATGTTCATAACTTTCTGCACTCTCACAACCTCATTTCTATCATATATATTCATAACTTTCTGCACTCTCACAACCTCATTTCTATCATATATGTTCATAACTTTCTGCAATCTAACAAACTCTGTTCTATCATATATGTTCATAACTTTCTGCACTCTCACAACCTCATTTCTATCATATAGGTTCATAACTTCCTGCAATCTAACAAACTCTGTTCTATCATATATGTTCATAACTTTCTGCACTCTCACAACCTCATTTCTATCATATATGTTTATAACTTTCTGCACTCTCACAACCTCATTTCTATCATATATGTTCATAACTTTCTGCACTCTCACAATCTCATTTCTATCATATATGTTTATAACTTTCTGCACTCTCACAACCTCGTTTCTATCATATATGTTCATAACTTTCTGCACTCTCACAACCTCATTTCTATCATATATGTTTATAACTTTCTGCACTCTCACAACCTCATTTCTATCATATATGTTTATAGCTTTCTGCACTCTCACAACCTCATTTCTATCATATATGTTCATAACTTTCTGCACTCTTACAACCTTATTTCTATCATATATGTTTATAACTTTCTGCAATCTAACAAACTCTGTTCTATCATATATGTTAATAACTTTCTGCACTCTCACTACCTCTATTCCATCATATATGTTCATAACTTTCTGCACTCTCACAACCTCATTTCTATCATATATGTTCATAACTTTCTGCAATCTAACAAACTCTGTTCTATCATATATGTTCATAACTTTCTGCACTCTCACAACCTCATTTCTATCATATATGTTTATAACTTTCTGCACTCTCACAACCTCATTTCTATCATATATGTTCATAACCTTCTGCACTCTCACAACCTCATTTCTATCATATATGTTCATAACTTTCTGCACTCTCACAACCTCATTTCTATCATATATGTTTATAGCTTTCTGCACTCTCACAACCTCATTTCTATCATATATGTTCATAACTTTTTGCACTCTCACAACCTCATTTCTATCATATATGTTCATAACTTTCTGCACTCTCACAACCTCATTTCTATCATATATGTTTATAACTTTCTGCACTCTCACAACCTCATTTCTATCATATATGTTCATAACTTTCTGCACTCTCACAACCTCATTTCTATCATATATATTCATAACTTTCTGCACTCTCACAACCTCATTTCTATCATATATGTTTATAGCTTTCTGCACTCTCACAACCCCATTTCTATCATATATGTTTATAACTTTCTTCACTCTCACAACCTCATTTCTATCATATGTGTTCATAACTTTCTGCACACTCACAACCTCATTTCTATCATATATGTTCATAACTTTCTGCACTCTCACAACCTCATTTCTATCATATATGTTCATAACTTTCTGCACTCTCACAACCTCATTTCTATCATATATGTTTATAGCTTTCTGCACTCTCACAACCTCATTTCTATCATATATGTTCATAACTTTCTGCACTCTCACAACCTCATTTCTATCATATATGTTTATAACTTTCTTCACTCTCACAACCCCATTTCTATCATATGTGTTCATAACTTTCTGCACTCTCACAACCTCATTTCTATCATATATGTTCATAACTTTCTGCACTCTCACAACCTCATTTCTATCATATATGTTCATAACTTTCTGCACTCTCACAACCTCATTTCTATCATATATGTTTATAACTTTCTTCACTCTCACAACCTCATTTCTATCATATATGTTCATAACTTTTTGCACTCTCACAACCTCATTTCTATCATATATGTTTATAACTTTCTTCACTCTCACAACCTCATTTTTATCATATATGTTCATAACTTTCTGCACTCTCACAACCTCATTTCTATCATATATGTTTATAGCTTTCTGCACTCTCACAACCTCATTTCTATCATATGTGTTCATAACTTTCTGCACTCTCACAACCTCATTTCTATCATATATGTTCATAACTTTCTGCACTCTCACAACCTCATTTCTATCATATATGTTCATAACTTTCTGCACTCTCACAACCTCATTTTTATCATATATGTTCATAACTTTCTGCACTCTCACAACCTCATTTCTATCATATATGTTTGTAACTTTCTTCACTCTCACAACCTCATTTCTATCATATATGTTCATAACTTTCTGCACTCTCACAACCTCATTTCTATCATATATGTTCATAACTTTCTGCACTCTCACAACCTCATTTCTATCATATATGTTTATAGCTTTCTGCACTCTCACAACCTCATTTCTATCATATGTGTTCATAACTTTCTGCACTCTCACAACCTCATTTCTATCATATATGTTCATAACTTTCTGCACTCTCACAACCTCATTTCTATCATATATGTTCATAACTTTCTGCACTCTCACAACCTCATTTCTATCATATATGTTCATAACTTCCTGCAATCTAACAAACTCTGTTCTATCGTATATGTTCATAACTTTCTGCACACACACAACCTCATTTCTATCATATATGTTTATAACTTTCTTCACTCTCACAACCTCATTTCTATCATATATGTTCATAACTTTCTGCACTCTCACAACCTCATTTCTATCATATATGTTCATAACTTTCTGCACTCTCACAACCTCATTTCTATCATATATGTTTATAGCTTTCTGCACTCTCACAACCTCATTTCTATCATATGTGTTCATAACTTTCTGCACTCTCACAACCTCATTTCTATCATATATGTTTATAACTTTCTGCAATCTAACAAACTCTGTTCTATCATATATGTTCATAACTTTCTGCACTCTCACAACCTCATTTCTATCATATATGTTCATAACTTACTGCACTCTCACAACCTCATTTCTATCATATATGTTCATAACTTTCTGCACTCTCACAACCTCATTTCTATCATATATGTTCATAACTTTCTGCACTCTCACAACATTTATTTTTTGTATATGTTCTTATCTTATTGCAATCTCCAAAACTCTTTTATATTGTATATTCATAACTTTGTTCTCTTTCATAATATACTCGTTCTTATATCTTCTGACATTACAACACTCTCCCAACATCTATTCTATCCTGTACATTCCTAGCTTAAATCAAGCTCTCAGAATTTATTCCATTAATTTTTTTCACAGATTACACTATTCTCATAGCTGACTGCACTCTCCTACCGACTATTCAATTATTTGCTTTCATGACTTATCGTATTCTTCACACATCTATTCAATCATTTATATTCGTAACTTACAGCACTCTTCCTAACTTTATTCCATCGTTTACGTCCATGGCTTACTGCTGTCTCGCAAACTCTATTTCATTATGCATTTTCATTGCTTACTGAGCTCTCCCAAACTTTTTTCTATCATTTATATTCGTAACTTACAGCTCTCTTCCCAACTCTATTCCATCATTTACGTCTATGGCTTACTGCTGTCTCGCAAAGTCTATTTCATTATGCATTTTCATTGCTTACTGAGCTCTCCCAAACTCTTTTCTATCATTTATATTCGTAACTTACAGCTCTCTTCCCAACTCTATTCCATCATTTACGTCTATGGCTTACTGCTGTCTCGCAAACTCTATTTCATTATGCATTTTCATTGCTTACTGAGCTCTCCCAAACTCTTTTCTATCATTTATATTCGTAACTTACAGCTCTCTTCCCAACTCTATTCCATCATTTACGTCCATGGCTTACTGCTGTCTTGCAAACTCTATTTCATTATGCATTTTCATTGCTTACTGAGCTCTCCCAAACTCTTTTCTATCATTTATATTCGTAACTTACAGCTCTCTTCCCAACTCTATTCCATCATTTACGTCTATGGCTTACTGCTGTCTCGCAAACTCTATTTCATTATGCATTTTCATTGCTTACTGAGCTCTCCCAAACTCTTTTCTATCATTTATATTCGTAACTTACAGCACTCTTCCCAACTCTATTCCATCATTTACGTCCATGGCTTACTGCTGTCTCGCAAACTCTATTTCATTATGCATTTTCATTGCTTACTGAGCTCTCCCAAACTCTTTTCTATCATTTATATTCGTAACTTACAGCTCTCTTCCCAACTCTATTCCATCATTTACGTCTATGGCTTACTGCTGTCTTACAAACTCTATTTCATTATGCATTTTCATTGCTTACTGAGCTCTCCCAAACTCTTTTCTATCATTTATATTCGTAACTTACAGCTCTCTTCCCAACTCTATTCCATCATTTACGTCTATGGCTTACTGCTGTCTTACAAACTCTATTTCATTATGCATTTTCATTGCTTACTGAGCTCTCCCAAACTCTTTTCTATCATTTATATTCGTAACTTACAGCTCTCTTCCCAACTCTATTCCATCATTTACGTCTATGGCTTACTGCTGTCTTACAAACTCTATTTCATTATGCATTTTCATTGCTTACTGAGCTCTCCCAAACTCTTTTCTATCATTTATATTCGTAACTTACAGCTCTCTTCCCAACTCTATTCCATCATTTACGTCTATGGCTTACTGCTGTCTTACAAACTATTTCATTATACATTTTCATTGCTTACTGAGCTCTCCCAAACTCTTTTCTATCATTTATATTCGTAACTTACAGCTCTCTTCCCAACTCTATTCCATCATTTACGTCTATGGCTTACTGCTGTCTTACAAACTCTATTTCATTATGCATTTTCATTGCTTACTGAGCTCTCCCAAACTCTTTTCTATCATTTATATTCGTAACTTACAGCTCTCTTCCCAACTCTATTCCATCATTTACGTCTATGGCTTACTGCTGTCTTACAAACTATTTCATTATACATTTTCATTGCTTACTGAGCTCTCCCAAACTCTTTTCTATCATTTATATTCGTAACTTACAGCACTCTTCCCAACTCTATTCCATCATTTATGTCCATGGCTTACTGCTGTCTCGCAAACTCTATTTCATTATGCATTTTCATTGCTTACTGAGCTCTCCCAAACTCTTTTCTATCATTTATATTCGTAACTTACAGCTCTCTTCCCAACTCTATTCCATCATTTACGTCTATGGCTTACTGCTGTCTTACAAACTCTATTTCATTATGCATTTTCATTGCTTACTGAGCTCTCCCAAACTCTTTTCTATCATTTATATTCGTAACTTACAGCTCTCTTCCCAACTCTATTCCATCATTTACGTCTATGGCTTACTGCTGTCTTACAAACTCTATTTCATTATGCATTTTCATTGCTTACTGAGCTCTCCCAAACTCTTTTCTATCATTTATATTCGTAACTTACAGCTCTCTTCCCAACTCTATTCCATCATTTACGTCTATGGCTTACTGCTGTCTTACAAACTCTATTTCATTATGCATGTTCTTTTCTTCCTGCACTCTTCTAAAACTCTCCCCCTTCATATATCTTCATACTCTTTTTACCCGAAATCTTCTCAGTCATATATATTAACGTTTTACTGTTTTCTTCCAAACTGTTTTCTGTCATAAATTTTCATAACTTACTGTTCACAGAGAAGGAAATCTGTTAATTGAGAACATAAAGAAGGAGGCAAAACGTATTAAGGTGAGTTGGTTTATATACTCTAAATCATTTAATCAATTTTACACTTATAACATAATTTAACATAACTGAGCTGAGCTGGCTTAATAGAATTTTTCAGGAATGCAAAATGGATTGTCTTAACCAGGAACCTTCGACTGGAACTCTTCTTTAGCATCTTTAATCGAAATCCAACAAGTCCGGCACTCAGCCTTACAACTTAACTTTAATCGAAATCCAACAAGTCCAACACTCAGCCTTACAACTTAACTTTAATCGAAATCCAACAAGTCCAACACTCAGCCTTACAACTTAACTTTAAGCTTGAAGAATGAGATCAGCTGTTTGAGTGACAAAGACTCACCATCGTGGACTTCCTTCAATCTATTCATCCACACTACGACTCTCATAACGCCGACAAAATACGCTTTGTAGGGAATTCATTGATTCTTGGGACCTTGTCCAAACTTTTTCAAAGCTTTCTAGATTATGTTCTCCATTATGGCCTCTCATGCCAAGTCACTTCGGTCGTTTCGAGGCGAGGCGAGGCTAGTCAGCCAGTTAAGTACCGACCAGTCTCTTTGATGAATAGCTTCTGGAAGTAGCCACAATATTCCCTGCAAATGTCTCTAACCCTAAGTGATAACCCGGTGATAAGACAATGTTGATATGTTGATCAGTAGCACTCCAGATTTCTTCGGGTATATTCGTTGCTTCGCGAGATATTCTTTTTAATCTAGCTCTAACTACTAGACCTTTATCTTTCTTGATAAGCAAAGAAGCAAGTTCCACTTTAGCTGCATTGATCTCAACCTCTGTTTCCCAATGTCAAAGTCCTTTTTTACTCTCGATTTTAGCGTTTTTTGTTTTCCTTTGGGGAGTGTCACAACTCTTCTATGATGAGAGGCAAAAGACTTTAATTTAGATTTTATTACCTCTACTCCTAATTTCTGATCACAGTTCCTGTCACTTCCTGATTTATGGTTAGTAGCAGCTGGCCCTAAAAATCTTTCTTATCTAGCAAGGATGTGTTAAATTTCCACTAACCTGCCATCATAGCCTTAAGTTTATGTTAGCTTATCCGAAGCCGGATGAGCTTATGATCCAAATAAGCTATACTACAGAAAACTTGAACACCTAAGAGACCTACATTGACTCTCCAAAGACCCTGTCGCTATAGTTAAAAACCTGTTTCAAATCAGATGTTCCCCTGCCGATTCAAGTTCATACTACTCTTCTCAAATTTAAATTTATCGATAAAATCAAGTCTTTCAACAAATTCTCAAAAATATTTCACATCTAAATTATCATTAGTTCCTCTTCTTGTACCTCATGATCTATATCAGGATCAAAGACAGCATTCCAATCACCCACTGAAACTATCTGACTCAATGTCTCTGAAAAGAGATCGATCCATCAAAAAAAGCTTACTCTTTGGAATTGTGAACCCTCAATGAAATGATATAATTTGTCTTATATGGTAACTTCCAGTCTGCAGTCTGCCTGCTAGATCGGTGTAGGCTTCAAAGTATGTCTTATCAGCCAAGAGACACCTCGAGTGACTATCAAAATAAACTGAGAAAACATCAAAGTCTTATTCAAGATCATTTCATGATCGCTTGCATGCAGTTCATGCCAAAATTTAAAATTTAAATTTAAGACACGGCTATTCATACTAGCTAACGAACTGTCAATTCACTAGCTGAATTAAAAATACCAGAGATCAGGACACTGGTGGCCTGTCTCATGATCCATGGCCCATCTCATTTGATATTTCTCTCCAGTAATAGAAGTTTAACTCTCAAGGAAGGTTGGATAACAAATAGGGTTTCTCCAAGAACAATACTGTCTCTGTTTATGTTGGGAGCTACCGAGACTAGCGGAGACAACATATTAAACCCTTTGTTTGCATGTCCCGAATCTGCCGTGAACATAACCTATTTCGAAAGTGCAGATATTTGCTAAGTTCTTTGGATCTTCTACATCCTTTCTTCCTGGTTCCACATAGCGGAAGTTGTAGACAAAAACCAAAGGTCTTTGAGGCTACAAATTTTTTTTCCTTTGAAGTATGTCTCCCCTTCACGGAATCTTTGGTTTTCCCCTTCTTGTTTATCAGCAGTGTATCTCAGTCCTTTTGGTTGTTTCTGTTGAGGCAGAGGAGAGGTGGTGGGAAAGATCTAGGGGCTAGTTGTGAAGGTAACTTTAGAGGTGCGGTGATTGGTGACGCTCAAAGAAACCGGGCGGAAAACCAATATCATTTTTTAACGAGTTTTACCATCATTCGTGTTTTTTCTATGCCCAGCCAACATCTTAAGGATACTAGCTAGTAGGTTACATTTTTTTAACTCTTTTTTTCAAACTTGCTTTGTTTCTTGTTTGTTTGTTTGTTGTTGTTGTTGTCGTTTGGGAAAGCGGTTTGTTTCGGGGGGTTGTTTGGGGGGGGTTGTTTATTTATCTATTTAAGAAAGA
Source organism: Sepioteuthis lessoniana (assembly GCA_963585895.1). Classification (NCBI taxonomy): domain Eukaryota; kingdom Metazoa; phylum Mollusca; class Cephalopoda; order Myopsida; family Loliginidae; genus Sepioteuthis; species Sepioteuthis lessoniana. Next base: position 117,136 of record CAUZXS010002961.1, on the reverse strand, counting down.
TTTATTTGGTTTTTGTCTCGCTTTCGAACTAACCCTCTGAAGATTCCAGTCAGACCTTCAAGACTCTCTTCAAAACTCCAACTCCATGAAAGACGACGAATTTTGGAACAGTGACTTGGCTGATTTCTTGAAAGAAGTCAATTTCCTAAAGGACATTAGCATCAAGAACATCGACTTAGTGAACAGCACCAACTCAAACCTCGCTAAACAAACCAGTTATAAAATGGGAGGAGACTCTCCAAATAACTGGAATATTCCATCCATCTGTGCAATTGTGGTAACAAATTTTGTGCAAGAAACCAAGAATCATGTTTTTCTTGTTATCAAGAAGAGTCAACTCAAAGATATTGATAAGATAACTCTGTCTGTCTCTATGGTTAACAGAAAACAAAACGAATTTCTCAAATCCACAAAAAAACGATGCGATCATTAACAGGCTTCAGGATAAACCTCAAATACTCATTAAAGGAAATACCTTCCTGAGGTGATTTTACCCACGAAAGATTGTGCAGTCTTTACAAAAAAGACTCTGGAAAATAAGAAATGTATTTCCCGGGTTGAATCTTTTGACTAAAGAAGGTCCAGAATAAAAGTATTTTTAGTTTTTGGTTGCGATTACTTCCACAAACATGGGGAAATAGTCGCAAGGTTTACAAAGTAGGAGAGCGATTTGATTTCATGTTGGATCCATCTGCCTTCGTCACCACTCCTGACTGGTTGAACGGGAGAGGCCAGATGATGCCAGTCATAGTCAAAGGAAGAGGACCAACGTATTTGCATTCTTAAGATGTTGGGCACATTTACACGACTTGCCAATGAAAGAAAGTACCTAATAAATAGAACTTAATACTGTTATGAATAAGCGTGCGGTTGCAGGAGACAACGGACGAGAGAAATGGATTTAATCATGTTTATTTTTAAATAAATAAAAGTTGGTATGTCAGAAGAAATGTGAGCCTTCTTCTTCCACCAGGTAACGGAACAGGAGGTGAGTGGGTGTAAGCCGTTCTTGAATGGCTGGTTTGATACTGTAGCATGGTGTGTGACTTGAGTCGACAAGCTATAAACTGTCCGAGGTAGTGTTGGAATGCGAGTTTGATTGGTAGGGGGTCTGGTTCTTTGCTCTTGTCCGAATGCGACGCGTGACGATCTCTCTCGAAGTCTCGGAGCCGACTGCCTTTTTTAACTTTCGTTGACCATTTTATAGTAGCATTTCAGTCGAATTGGCTCAAAAAAACTTTGAAGAGGAAATTTCCTGATTGGTTGAAAAAAAAAGGATCTTTTTTAATTGTAAATATAAAGTTAGATTTCAACTGGATGGAATCGCGGAGCCTACCTGCGCAGCGACGTGTTTTATTCATTTTGGTCTTGGTCATCATGTAGACAACATACGGATTTTGAAATGTACGTTCGTAATGTTTTATTTGTTTGTTTATTCATTGATTTTGCTTGAGAGTTAGATTGGAATATATTAGTAAATCAGAAGAGATTTCTGTATATACGACGTGCATACGATAAGTTTCCAGACTTTTTTCGTATGGGCATTTAAAATTGTCCTAGACTCTTGAAAATTCACTATGTTATTGCTATACATCTTATGAGATGACTGACCAATTTTTATGATTTCAGATTCAAATAAACAGCTACAGCAGGAATTAGAATACAACCTACTAAAGCCTCATTGGTGAATTTCAAAAATGCAATCTAGGCGTGAGGATACTTTAGAAGAACGCTATGCAATAAAATTGTGTTTTAAACTTGGAAAACATGCCACAGAAACGTATGGAATGCTTTAGACTGTTTTTCCACCATCTTGCATGAACCGAGCATCAGTTTTTGAGGGGCATAAGAGATTCAAGGAAGGCAGGGATTCTGTGAGGGATAATGAGATGTGTGGGAGGAGTAAGGAAGTCAATACACCACTGCTGATTGGCCAAAGGGTTAGAGTTAGGGTTACTATGTTGAGGTTTTAAGGGAGTTCAGGTATGCACCAGTCCACAATTCCACCCTTGTCACCGACTATTTGACCAAGATGGGCATCAACACAGTTCCTCACCATCCCTATAGTCCGGACCTTGCTCCCTGTAACTTTTGGTTATTCCCTAAGCTCAGAGGCTGTCGTTATGAGACAACTGAGGAGATGAAAGAGGCTGTGACGAAGGTCATTGACACGCTCACACAAGAGGACTTCGATGGGGCCTTTCAGAATTTGTTGGAACGGTATAACAAGTGCATTGCAGCTGGAGGAGATTACTTCGAAGGGGACTATAGTTTCATGTGTGTACTATCAATAAAAGTGCCCATACGAAAAAAAGTCTGGAAACTTATCGTATGGAACTCGGAACAATATCTAGTATTCCTTTTTATCCTCTTCCTTGAATATAAAATTAAAAGACAAATTGATTCAAATTTTACATGAAATTTTCACAGTGTTATGTTTTGGTAAAATAAATGTCTTTTGACTTTGACAGCACTATCTGAGTTTGTGGACCCATTCGTCACCGCATTTTGTTTAGAATCAAACTGTAGTATATGTTTATGTCTACGAAACAATCAACTTTTTATTAGGATGTCGTGTACTTACGAGATCATAAAAAGATTAAAAATCCCTAAATAGGAGGTGTAAAGAAGAGGAAAATCTCGTATTTTGGTTTGGTGCTCAATTTATTTCAACACTTAATTTCACCCAATCAGGATGACTTATCCTATTCAGCCCGGACCTTCATTTCCGGCTAGCAAAACGGGTAAGCCGCCAAACCCACTCTCTTCGGCGTGAGACGGCGACCAGAACAGACGTTCCTCTGGCCGTCCCTACTTAGCGATGCTTTTCAGCTAGACAAGCCACCCAGTGTGGACATCTCACTGTGGCTTTAACACTAGCAGCAGGAACATGGACACTTAACGAGGGTACCATCTAATTTATGGATTTCTAACAAGGAATCCCAGTTGAATATGAATTGGATGCATTCAGCATGCCTTCCACAGGCACCACTTCATGTCACCCCAAAAATTGGCTATGTCGATCCGAGCGTAACTCCGCTCTCAACACACTAGCTCCCATTTCACCTCTGTCCACATTAATGGAGATAACGCATACTCTCCCCCAAATACCAGATACAAAACTACACGGTGACTCTAAACACAATCCCTCACACGTCCCGCAACACACGCTGCCATCTCAACATCCCGCTAAGCCATTTCGTCTCCAACACTAACAAGCCTAAACTCCACGAGTCTTGCAGCACCAAAAACAAACCATATTCCATGCTGCAAATAAAAATTTATCCTTGTTGTGTTGCGAAAGAAAAGTTTCGTAATTCATTTGTGTTACCTAAAAAAATATAGTGTTAGAGAAATTAACAAATTTCCCCGAAACGCTATAGAGGTTTACCATGTGTGTTGTATGTAATAGAAAATGTAACCTGCTGCTGCAGTCTAATTTTGATCTAGTGAAAAAATATTCTGCTAATCAAAATGTGGCGCCACAGATGAACTCTGGCTTGGAATACCTGATATCTTCCTTCACTTATGATTAAGTTATAATTAAATTATAATATGATTCTATTAAATTGTAGTAACTCTGTAGTTTCTGTACATGTGGGACAATCTTTTTTAGCTGAAATTAATGTTTTTAGCTTATCTAAGAAACAATTCTGTTAATGTATGAGCAGTATTCCATTATTTTGATGTGGTCGCTCATGTTAGGGGCAAAGGGCAGATAACCCAATACTTTAGGTCATTTAAAAGTAAGACACATAAAGGGATGCGCATTTTCTTTTTCTTTTTTTTTCTTTTTCTTTTTTTTTTTTGTTTTTTCTTTAAAAATGTGCATCTATTTCCTTACGCGGATGCGTATTTCCAATCCTCTTGGGAAGACGTGGCTCTGGGGGTGACCGTGTCCTCTGTAAAGAGTACAGATATAACTTACAAGACACATTCAGGTTAATTGGCCGCGCAGTTACCTCGACTTGTTGATTTGGGATCGGTTGTGTGCGATGTGAACCGGTGGCTCTGTGTTATAGTTTCGGTTCTGCATTCTGTGGTTGCTGGTTCGATCTCCAGTGGAGATCACGATATACACTGCTGATGAGACCTAATAAGATCGAAACAGCTGTCCAGTGGTTCAGTATGTTGTGCGCAAGTGTTTGCCGGATCTTCTGGTCATGCTAATTCAACTTACAATAAAAGGATGCCACTTCAACATTTTGGTTCAATGTACAACATCTCTCCAATCTTACTTGATTGGCTGTCTACGTATGTAATCTGATGTATAAATTGGAGGTATTGTGGGCTTTCTAATCGCCATAGGAGTCGCTACGTCATCATCCATGTAAGTATTATCCGGCTCTATAATTTCTTCAGAAACTCTCTGATTATTGTAAAGTATTGTCTGCCAGTACATCAAGTGTCTCTTCCTCTACAAACCTGGGAGGAAGCTTCAAAAGTAAGTCAACATGTCTTTTTATGAACTCTCCTCTTGCTTCCACTTCAGAATTCAGTACTTCCAGCTGTCTGGTAATGTTAACTTCCATCCACCATCGACCAGATAAAAAAATTCCGTAACTGAACCTGATTGTCAATTTTGAATTCTCGAAGTGTAGGGCTCAAAACTAGTTTCTCATTTCATTTTGTTTTTGTAAATCTAGAACACGATGTGTCAGACTTCATTAAAAGAAAACGGTTCTTAATCATCACTTGAACTTCAGTTCGACTGAAGGAACCCCAGTTGGGGGGGGGAGTTATTCTAATAGTAAACAAGAATGTTTACCTTGGTTTTGAGAGTCATCTTCCCATATGCCTCCATTTTTTTCAGTACTTCCTTGAATGAGCACACTGAGTTCAGTACATTTGAGGGGGAATGATTAGGAGCCAACTTTCATGAACATTTTAAAGTCTTGGATCATAAAACATGGACCGTTATCATTCACCACCAACACTGGCAACCCGTGCTTTGCAAAAATTCCTCTCATCTTCTTGATTGTAGTTGGAGAAGTAAATATTTTCATTACACATACCTCAGTCCATTTTTAGTCGGCATCAACAATAATCAAAAAATGTGTCCCAAAAGGGCTAGCAAAATCTATGTGGCTGACTCAGATATTCCTAGCAATGTATTAGCGCTTTGCTGGGGTTGTTTTGATCAAGCATTAAGATCCTACAAACCCTGTAGGTCCTCGTAAAAGTTTATGTTTGGCCACCAAACATAACTTCAAGCACAATCCTTAAGTGTGTCTGATGCATTTAATTAGAAAGTCACCAATTAAAAGAACAAAAGCAGAATTTTCAAAAAGTAAAATGCTAAAATGATTTATTTAAATGCTCATTCACTTAAGTTGATATTTTATTTTGAAAAAGGAAACTCTCCCGGTAATTTTTTTAAATACAGGAAAAAACGTCTTAACTATTTTTTCATTAATCAATTTGATACAATGAAATAATGCTTACATTGATAAGTTTTACAGAAAGATTGAATAAATTCATAAAATAAATTTTCATTATATTTTTTGATATTTGAAAACAACTGCAAGATGATAGTCTGTTTTTTGTTTTTAAACTACTTAGAATTTTATACTAAAAGTTTGAAATTTAAATTATATCAATAGATTTTTTTTAAATGAAATAAGGCAACATTTGGTTACTGTTGACCATTTTAATCATTTATCAACAAGATAAATTTACTAAGTTGAATAATAAAGCCAAATACCAACCATAAAAAAGAAAACAATCTTATGTTTAAGAAGCTTGTTGATTTTTTTTTTCTCAGTGATAGATTTTTCATCTTTTATCAGTTTATTCTTTAATCAATTTAAGTAAACATTTTAATAAATAAATAAATAAACAAACATAGTAATTAATCTTTTTTAATTAACATTTGTTTTACTACAAACTGATCCGTCAAAAAATGTTCTATTTACAAGTAAACCTAATTTGACACAAATAAACCTAATTTATCTATTTAACAAAATGAGGAAGTTGAAAAAATTACTTATTTCTCTTTTTAATATCTTAATTTTGTGTGTGTGTGTGTGTGTAAACAATTTTAATTTTTGGCTAGTTGTAGAAAAAGATAATTTGCTTACATTTTTTCATTGATAGATTTATCAATTTATTTTTAATATATTAGTTAAGATTCTTATTCTTTTATTTAGTATTGATATTGAGCAAAGCAAGAAAAATTAATAAAATTAATAATAGCATTTGATATTATTTAAAATCAAGTTATTATCTGAAAATTATTTTTACAGAGGCAGGAGTGAATGAAATAACTAACTTTGACACTCACTATTCTATTTACTCCCGCCTTTCACTGTGAAATTTTCCTTATGTAATTAAATTAGACAGTAAAGAATAAAATTACAGTTATTTCTTTTTATTAATGAACTTCTTTTAAAATGTAATCAACATGATTTTCGCTGCAGAGGGGTAAGACTCTCCCAATGAGTGTCCTGGATATGACACTAAACAATTTGATGGTGAGGCTCCAGTAATGCTGGAGCTTTGGGGAATGTGGAGTACCCCTTCATTGCCATCACTTCCAGGCCCACTCTGGCCTGGAGTGATAGCACCTGATAGAGTCCTATCTATGGGTTAAAAAGAACTAATCTGCATACTTATGCTAAACTAAATTACTTGAAATAGTACGGTTTTGATATTTAAACTGTTTGATATAGAACTGCTTTTGACATTACAACTGTACTTATACTAAACTGAATTGTTTGAAATGGAACTGTTTAACTAAAATGAAATGCTTGAAATAGAAATGTCTTTGGCAATCAAACTGTATACTCATGCTAAACTGAATTGTTTGAAATTGAACTGATTATTCATATAAAAATGGATTTGGCATTAAATAACCTATAAAGGTTGATATGCCATAAAACCCAACCAACCAACCACACTGTAAACTGTTATTTGATTGTATAATAAATTCAATTCCATGTCATTATTAAATAGTTAAGGCATACTTACCTGCCACAAGAGTTCCCTGGTGCAGGTACCTAGCTTTTTTACCTGGGCCATCTGGCACAAATGCTAGATGGGGTAACCAAGATCAATGTCAAATTTGAGGCCAAAAGGACCCATCTTCAGCTGTGCCACCTTTGAGTGGGCGAACTGCATTGATAACACAGCATAACACTCCCAGGTCTAGTTTAAGCTATGTGCAAGCATTCATGCCAGACTCCCATAATATTTCAAGTGAGTCCAAGTCCAACAATCTCATCTGGCTCGCATTGTATAAAGTGAGCTTATGACAAGCATACATCCAGTAGGACTCAAGCCTCAGCTCATGTCCAACCTCCCTCTCCCATGACCTTGTGCCAAGTCCTGTCTGGTTGGAGGCAGAGACAAATATCTATTACAAGGTTAATATTATTAATAAATAAAACTAAAATCATGAAGAATGTGATGTCTGTAGAGACATAGTTTTGGTTATAGACAGACACATAATCTTTATAATTACAAGATTATTAAATCTCAATTAATTAGATATTTAACTTGTAATTTTTTTATAAAAATTAGACACAGAAACCAAATTATTTGACTCAAACCATTTTATACTGTTTAATTTCTATGCCCCTTCCTTTGATAGGACAATAAAGAACCTTTTGATTGATCTATCTTAATTAATTGATGAGACTATGGTCACTGTACCTCTCCTCATTCTCCCCCAGCAACAACACCAAGATATTTGTTTTGTAGGTTTAAATTGACTGATAAGCCTCAGAAGACCTAATTTCTTCAACATAATTATCTTGGTTCTGACATCATAGAATATAAGCATTTTTGGTATTTTGGGCGTTTTTTGTAATTTTGGTATTGTGGCATTTTTTATATTTTTTGGCATTTTTGGTATTTTTGTATGTTTTGCATTTTTGGTATATTTGGTATTTTTGGACATCAGCATCATGAAAAGGGGAAATCTGGTGCATGGGCAACTGTTGGTCTTCCATACAACCTTAGCTAGGTCTGTATCAAGATCCAAATATAGATCTGTAGTCTTACAAGACTAAAAAATGTCAGGAAAATAAAACAATGATCATTTTCTGACACAAGGTTTTATTCAGGTATTTTTTGATTAACTTTTTCCTAAAAGTACAACTTCAACAATAATTAGTAATTCATGAAATCAAATTCTCTATTCATTTTCAAAGTAACAATAAGTGACTCTTGGCTGCTATCCCACTGTGCATTGCTATCTTGCTCTTCCACTGGATGAGGTAGATGGAGGCCAAGTTTACTACAAAATGAAAATATCAAATAAGTATTAGTTAAAGTAAGAAGAATATATACATATATACAAATTATTATATACATATATAAACTTAAAAATCCATATAAGTAGAGCAATGTACAATAAATAATAAGTATAAAAGCTCACAAGTCTTCCTAGTACTTAAGTTTCACAAATGTCAATTCTCATAAAGGCCTTTATTGCATACATGCATTCTTTTTATGATTTTTATAATGTACAAAATATTATCCAAAAGCATAAAAACAAAAAATGTAAATACTAAAAAATCTCTGTATAACTACAGAAATAAGAATGAATATGTAGAGAAGAGGAAAATCTCGTATTTTGTTTTGGCGCGCTATTTAATTCAACACTGAATTTCACCCAATCAGGATGACTTATCCCATTCAGCCCGGACCTTCATTTCCGGCTAGCAAAACGGGTGAGCGGCCAAACACACTCTCTTCGGCTTGAGACGGCGACCAGCACGGACGTGTCTCTGGTCGCCCCTGCTTAGCGATGCCCTTTAGCTAAACAAGCCACCCAGTGCGGACATATCACTGTGGCTTTAACCTTAGCAGCAGCAACATGGACACTCAGCGGGGGAACCTTCTAATTTATGGATTCTTTGCATCTAATATATTTTGGACCAAGGAATCCCAGTTGAATATGAATTAGATACGTTCAGCATGCCTTCCACAAGCACCACAAAAATGTACTATGTCGATCTGAGCGCCACTCCGCTCTCGACAAGTTCCCATTTCACCTCTGGTCACATTAATGGAGATAACGCCTACTCTTCACAAATACCAGACACACAAAACTATACGGTGGCCTTGAATACTTCCCTCACACGTCCAACGACACGCTGTCATTTCAACATCTAGCTAAGCCATTTCGTCTCAAACATCCAACAAGCCTAAACACCACGAGTTTTGCAGCACCAAGAACAAACCGCCTCAAAGCTGCAAATAAAAACTTTCGCTGTTGTGAGTTACTAAAGCAATAGTCTCGTAATTCATTTGTGTGCCCAAAATATAGTGTAATTCCACAAAACCGCTATAAAACTGGTGACCCCGAATGGCACCTTCTGAATTACGAAACAAATAAAAAAATCACACGAAACACGGTCTCCATTTTCGGACAGCAGAACAGACAACAGCAGAGAGAGTCTGGAGCTAGCAGAAGGAACATATCTCTCCCACATGACTGCACTGATTCCACTTGGAACACTTCGCTCACTGCTAGCTTTCAACACGCTTCCTACGAACCCAAGGACCAGCATACAGACCAGCGACGCAAAGAGACACTTTCTCACTCTCACTCCTTCACGCCTGCTACTGAAATAAACCTTACTTTGTTGTGTTGTTAAAAGAAGTTTCGTTATTCATTTGTGTTGCCTAAAAAATATAGTGTTAGGGAAATTAACTATTTCCCTTAACAACTATAAATATGACTCACAAAAAATCTGGTATCAAGCAACTCTAAAAATGGAGAAGGATTGGAGCAACTCAAAGGCTTTGGAAACAGAAGTTTTATAATCAAAAATTGTCCTTTCAAAATAGATGCTATGCAAATAGCATTACACTGTCTAAATATATACAGGAATTAAAAGATAAAAGTAGAAGGAAACTTCAAAAGGAATGGAAAATCATAAAATAGTTCCCCCACATTTATTAAGGGGTCAAAATTATGTTCAGGGCAGAAATTATGAATAATAGAATTCCTTCAACAAAATGACATCAGACTAATTTACATTTTTCAATTAATCAAAGATCCCCTTGAACAGTCAAAAGTCACAAGGAACCTACTGTCTTCAGATAAGAAGGTGAAGCAATAGTCAGTTAGTTGCCAGTCACAGCAGCCCCTTTAGAGGGTATGCAGCACTCACATTTTTTAGCTCTGCAACAAAATCAGGTCATCATTGTTTGCCATAGCCTAAGAGTAGGATGCAACATTTTTAACAGTCAACACATCAATTAACTATTTCTCTCAAAAATACAACACATTCTTACCAGACATTTAGATTAATGTTACAAAACAAAATTACCAAATGTTATTAACTCTATACACATTCATATCAAACATTTCTTTCATATATAAAGAATATGGTTTCAAAGTATATCCCAATACTTGTCAATCAAAAAATTTCTGCTAACAAGGAAAATGAGGCCTTTTCATTTGTTAAACACACATACTAACTGTCTCAGCACTACTTTTGATAATGTTTTCAACATTGGTTAGTTAGTTGGTTGGGTTTTATGGCATATCAACCATTGTAAGTTATTGAATGCCAAATCCATTTTTATACACATAATCAGTTCTATTTTAAACAATTTCAGTTTAGAGTACACAGTTTAAATGTCAAAAACACTTCTATTTCAAGTTATTCGGTTTAGTCAAACAGTTCTAATTCAAACAATTCAGTTTAGTATAAATATAGATTTTGTTTACACACAGTTAAATGTCAAAACAGTTCTATACTGAACAATTCAGTTTAGCATAAGTACAGTTTAAATGTCAAAAACAGTTCCATTTCAAACAATTCAGTTTAGCATAAGTACAGTTTAAATCTAAGTACACAGTTTAATTGTCAAAAACATTTCTATTTCAAGCTTTTCAGTTTAGTCAAACAGTTCTATTTCAAACAATTCAGTTTAGCATAAGTACGCAGTTTAGTACAATTTAAACCATAGATAGGGCCCTATCTATGGGATAAATAGAGATGGCCAAAGTGGACCTGGGAGTGATGGCAATGAAGGGGTGTTCCGCATTCCCCAAAGCTCCAGCATCACTGGAACCTCACCCCTCACCATCAGATTGTTTAGTATCATATCCAGGACACTCATTGTTGGGAAGGGTCTTACCCCTTTGCAGAGATGCAGTTGGTGTATTCCACAGCTCAAGCTGACTGGGTAATTAAACATTGGTAATGAGATAACACAATATATTACCAAGGGAGATAACTTAGCCATCTTAACATTTTTCAAAGTTTCAACCAATATACTGTCTTGTTGTTAGGGGACCTCAGGTGGTGTAATGGTTAGCAAGCTAGACCACCAAACCTTCACCTATGTATTCAAGTCTCATTGGGTGCCCAATTTAACAGCCTTGTGATACATCTAAGCAAAAAGTTTAGTAAATATCAACTTAGCCACCTTAACATTTTTCAAAGTTTCAACCAATATACTTTCTTGTTGTTAGGGCACCTCAAATGGTGTAATAGTTAGCTAGCTTGACTAGCAAACATTCATAAGTGAGTTTGAGTCTCATTGGGTGCCCCATTAATATGGCCTTGTGCTACATCTAAGCAAAAAGCTTAGTAGATTACTACTTTCTTGTTGATGAAGTAGTAAGGTAAGAAATCCCATTAAACTTTCAACACCTGTTCCTGTTGTAACTGTCAACAAATATCAATTGCCATTTATATGCATTTTAATGACAAAAGTAAGAAATAATTTTTGGTATCTTTGCATGTTTATGGCAATGTTTTACTTAATCCTTCACATTAGAAGTGTATTCACTTCATACAAAGTAATAAATATCAATTCTTTTTTTCATGAAAAAATAATTTGATTTTATTGACTATCAAATTCAGTAACCACTAATCAGCTAATTTATAAAATTTATAAAAAGGAGAAATTATTTGCTGTTTTATTTTTTTTAACAGAATATACTAAGTATATTATTATTTCACTCCTTGCAAGTTTTTCATACCAGCACTAACTGGTAGTTTTTTCAATGGAATCTGAGAGATAGCAAATTTCCTCGGATTTCCGGGACTCATCTAAGTATCCCAGCTAATTTTTGCATTTGTGATCTGAATGGTCCTGAAGATTCCTTTGTACTCCAGTTCATCCAGTCTCTTTTCTAGTTTCTTAGGGGACTGTTCCAAGGGCTCCAACTAAAATTGATATCACCATCACCTTTTTATGTTCCACAACTTTTTCAGCTCTCTATATGAAGTCAGTTGAGTTTTTCATTTTATTTTCTGTCTATGGTCTGCTGATGCAAAAAAATCAGATGACTAACAAGTTCTTTTCTTCTCGTTAATTAAAAATATGTCTGGTCATCTGGTCTGGGTTAAGTGATCTGCTTTTGTCCCAAAATTGAGGAGATTTTATGCATCTCATTTTCTGGTTTGTTTATACACCATTCGTCAGTTTGGTTAAATTTCAGTCTTACACAATTCCCAATGGATCACATTCTCCACCCAATCATGCCTGCTCTTGTATTTTTTTTTTTTTTTTGCTAGTTTTTTATTTTATGGGAAATTTACATGTTCCTTCTTTATGGACTGTATTTTGATTCCAGCTCATAGCACTACACTTCATCACAACTGATCATGGGATCAAGGAAACTACGAATCCTGACAGATTTACATTCAGTGATCTTTCTGTTCTTGTAGGAGTATCCAAGGGTAACTACCTGACACAAACTTGTAATATCCCAACATTTCCAAAATAATAAACCTGACATTCAACCCATTGCTCAGTTTTTGGTCATAATCTAGAGATGAGCTAAGAGAAGTGTCTTCATTTTATTAGTTGACTGCTGTGCAATGCTGCCTAGATATTGTAGCTTGTTACTACTGTGAAAAGGCATTACTCACTGCCTGACTGTTTGGTCTCTATAAGCGTTTAGCAAGTATTCATGAATGTCAATGACACATCTCTGCTTTATATACACTTCCATGTTAAACGCCATTTTGCCTAAGTGTCACTCAGCTACTATTTATAACAAGGTAAAAAAATTATGTAATACTAATAAGTAGAACAACTCATTTCTATACAAAACAATCAATATCATGAACTTACATAATAAAATAGCAGTAATTTACTTTCACAGCAATCATCATATGAACTTTTCTACTATTTGACTATTATTATCTTTACATGTTTAGAAATCTGAGCATGATTGTTTTGCTCTCTCTCTCTCTCTCTCTCTCTCTCTCTCTCTCTCTCTCTCTCTCTCTCCCTAGTTATTCTTGCAAGTCTAGATTCTAACATCTAAAAAAAAAAATAAAATAAAATTCCAAAGTTTTTTCTGCCTACTAATTACCTCCAGGTTTATATCTAAAATTTATTTGACCAATAAAAACATCAATTAAACAATAAAAATAGAACAAGGAAAACTTGCTTTACAGAAGATACTTACTATTTAGGTGTTCGTACATCTAGAAATGTTGATTTGATATCCAGAGTAATATTTTTCATTTCAGTATTAGGAAGCTTAATTTTAATCTGAAAATATTTATACATATTATGAATATTTTGATTTTTTTAAGTTGTTACAGTAAAATCTAAAAGGAAATCACATTGAATTTTATCATTGAATTGTAACAAAATAAATAGAACTGTTCAATCTTCTTCTAGGGATTATTATTAATATTAAATAGAAATATTAGTATTAAACAGTAGCACTTGAAATCATTTAATGATTACTATTAAATTAGATAGGAATAAATAGAATTACTAATGTTAAATAGCAATACTTCAAAAATTCAATGTGCAAATAAATTATTAATATTAAATAGAATTATTAATAATTAATATTAAATAGAATTATTTGTGTTAGATAGCATTACATGAAACTATCTAATTGTGTGCAAACAAATGAGCTCTAACTCATTTAAAAATGAAGTTACCAACAAAATATTTACTTAAAAATCATAATATGTGTGTGTGTATGTGTGTGTGTGTATGTGTGTGTGTTTAAATAGGATTTGGCATTAAATAACCATCAAGGGTTGATATGCCATCAAACCAAATAACCTAATTTCATGTTATCAGCATTTCTTAAAAGAAAAATCCAATCAGGTCAGGTGGGTCTTGGTTCTGGTAGCAGTTGGTTAAGGCCGTCTGATGTGGATTCTGGAAAGTTGGCTTTTATGTCATGCACTCTAAGATTGGTGCTCCTTGAGACTCAGGGGACCGTCCCCACAAGCTCTAAACCTCTCCAGAGGGTCTAGGTTTATCACCTGGCACCTGAGGCATCCTTTTTTAAGGCATTTTTGGAACCCTTGTACATGCGTGGACTATGGTCCTGTGCCTGATCCCAACAATAAAAAGGCCATATGCCATATTTGCACATACGCAGGGCACTTGACAAATATCAGAAAAATCCTTTTCATTTTAATTATGATAAAACTACTTTGTCATTACTAGAGAAGGAAATATTTTTCTACATTACCGATTAAAATGCTTTTACAAATTTAATCTTTTATTTATTTATTTCTCTTACTAAATCTAAACATTTAAACATGTTAATACTTTTATACTCACCACCATATTCTCACAGCTACTTGTGTTTGGAGTTTTATTCCCCATTTGTAAAAATATATCTTCTGACGTTACTGACTGCTTATAAATTATCTCATACCTAAAATAGAAATAAACAAAACATTTTTATGTGTTGAAAAATTTAACTTGTGTTCTTTTTTAATTACATTGGAAAAGAAGATTAAGAATATTATAGTTTATCATATGTAAACTACAAGAGTAAAAATAGTTATACATCCATAGAAAAATATAAATAAAGAAAGAACAGAAGAAAGAAAAATTGCAAAGAAGAAATGATAAAAGGGGTCACTGTAAATGTTTTCCTTCTTTAGGTAGCACAATATTATGCAAGCCTGAGTTAACTTGGCTGTTTATACAAATGTGTAAAAAAGAAATTAAGACAAACAAAACTGTGAAAAGGGCATAAGTTACTTGTAGTTTTTGAGGATGAGAATCTTTGCACTTTCTGTATTGGTTATAATTCTGTAAGTGTCTTTGTAATGGCCAAACATTTATTGTAAATAAACTACAATACATGCCTGTGAAGGAAATCAGATAACCATTTGTAATTCTATATGGCTATTTAGTGTTGTGTCAGCTTTATAAAGCTATTTATTAGGTGTGCCTAACTGGGAGCTGAAACAGTAATTTGCAGATGGATAACTATTAGTGGAATACCTTGCTGCTGAAATCTATTCTGGTTTAAAATATATTCAGGGTATATACATGCTAAGTAAACTGTGTTTGCATTAAGAATAATGGTAGGTTTCCAAGTTACAAAGTCAATGTTTTCTTTCAATACATCCACATGTTTGCTGTACCAAGTGTGATATATTGGTATCTTGAAGTTCAGTTAAAAAATGCCAATGATTTATATGGTTGCAATTAGCCATAAAAAAACTAAATAAGTAAAAGAAAAATGAATTAGGAAAAGAGTAAAATAGAAATACAATCTGATCAATTTTACAAATTACCTAAATAATTACCTGTCATGATTAAAAAAGAAGGAATTACTACAAAATTTCAGCTTCATTCAACATAAAGAAACATTACATTTCACAAGCAATAAGTCTATGTGTTAGCAGTCAGGTCACGATTTTGGGCTGTCCAAAAGGAGCGTAATTAGCTGAAGTAGACTCCTGCTTGTAGAGAGTTCCATTAAAAGGAGATAAGTTGAGGAAGTAGACTATAACATTCACCCCATTAATTCACCACCCATATCATTGTGGTGAACATTTTTTTTCTCTTGGAATAACAAAGTGGTGGTTCCTTCTAAACTAGGTGCATTAAGACTCAGAAGTAAGATGGTACATCATAACATTCTTCCAGCAGGATGATTGTTGGTCACTGGAAGAGCTATCTCTTTCTGGGATCCCTCTTTAGTTGCTGTATTTACCCTGATGAACTCATTCATGAGTGTTTGTAGCAGGCAGAGTAGTAGGTCATACAGCGACCAGGTCAATTCACAGCCATCATCATATCTGATGTGTGCATAGATGGGATCTGTCTCCAGTAATTCTACTTCCTGAACTAAAGGATTATTAACTGGTATAAAAAGACTGGCCCAGGCTTTAGCAATCAGGAGTGGAGAAATACATCTACTGATGACCATCAAAAGAATGAGAAGAATCTCTCATGGGGTGTTGTGCTTGTAGCCATAGACAGAATAAACCAGAGGCTGTGTAGAGTATGAGGTAGCATTAACTCCCATTGAGTTAATAATCAGTTCTTAGATTTCAGGCTGTGACAAATGGTTTTCCAAATAATTCTATTGTAGCATTCCACTTGGGCATTGCCTTGTGGGTGATAAGGGGTTGTCTTGCTAGAGTTAACTCCGTGCACCAGCAGATATTCCTTCACCTCACAAGCTAAGAAACTTAATCCTCAGTCTGAGTGGAGGTAATTAGGTACTCTGCATAAGGAAATTCCAAACAGTGAACAATTTTCTTTGATTACGTATCTTTACACAGAATTACAAATGGATAACACAAAAATTCATTTATTGCAACAAATAAGTATTTGTTATGTAACCTTGATAGTAATAGTCCCTTGAAGTTCACATTCAAGCATTCTAGAGGTTGGATAGCTTTGATAAGATTACCATAAGATAAGATAGCAAACTATGGTTTCAGTTCAGCACGTTTGACAAGATGAATATGTTTCTTTTACTTCATCTGTGTAAAAGGGCACATTTTTAGAATGTAAATAATGCAAGAGCTGAGTTAAATAAATTATCATGAATAAAAATAAAGAAATTACAACAAAATAGCAGTTTTATTCAACATAAAAATTTTTTCACCTTACAAGCTCTGGGTCCATGTTAGCCATCAGATTACCATTTTAGTCTGTCCAAAAGGGGCACAATTAACCTAAGTAGACTTTAGCCTGTAGAAAGTTCCATTAAAAGGGAAATAACTAGGGAAAGTAGACCATAACAAGTATGCAAAAAATGAATTTTAAAACCTCCAAATTTAAAATTGTATAAAAATCTGAGGGTATGAAGATTTTTTATTTGGCTTTTTTAAACAATAAGTTACAAAAAATAGATTAAGCTTTCAAAAATAACCAAGAAAGGGAAACCAGTTTGAACCACATGTAAAAGACAGCAGCAAACAGCCTTTCCAATATTCTGTAAATAAATAAAATTATCAATTGAATTTCAATTTTAAGGTAATTAGAACCTACTGAATGGATAATATTTTCAATATAATCAAGATAGATCATTCATAACTTACTCTGGTTGTGGACGTGGATCTGAAAGTGAATCAAATTCTGATCCTTCCATGATTTCTTCAGGATTCCAAATTTCTTTTGATCGACTAAGATCTAATTTTAAAAAAACATTAAAATTTAATAAGTTAATCAAGAAAATTATCACAAAAAATGAGATGTAATAAACAATAAAATAAGCTATTTTTATTTACTATTGAATTTTCTCGGTTTGTATTCAATACTTACAACACAAAGCAAGTTTAAAATATTTTTCTATTACAGTACCAATCAAAAGTATTTGGCCACCCTTAAAAATGTCTTATTTCTCATTCGAAAAGTGTTATTTTTTATCAAACAAGTTCAACACCACAATGGTTTTATTTATTATACTAATCCTGAGCCACATTAATACTAATTAAAGTAAAAAAAACAAAAAAACTTCTTCATTCATCAAAATGACCTCCTTTGGCTACTATCACTGTTTTGACTTCTTAGCATAGGAATACATACATTTATTATACTAAATACTAGTCTTCCTGAGCCACATTAATACTAATTAAACTAAAAAAAAACCAAAAAACTTCTTCATTCATCAAAATGACCTCCTTTGGTTACTATCACTGCTTCACAGATTCTTGGCATTCTTTCCACTGGAGGTAGACTCAAGTTATGCCAACCTTTCCTGCAAGAGTTTCCAGAGGTCAGTCTATTGCGGAGCCGATAAGCGTGTCGACTCCGCAAATAAATTAAGTTAAATGTGTGCAAGTGTAGTGTCAGCCAGAGACAATGAAGGAAACAAAAGGCAGGATAATAGATACAACAAAAGTGATGATTTTATTGCCGGAATTACAAACGTGTATGTAAATGTCCGTGGCGGTTGTATGGGTTACGTCGTTAGCTGGTATAGTCGCATTGTAGACGTTCGCAGCTGGACGTTCGACGAGGGTAGCTGGCGTAGGTCGAGTTGTGGAGATACAGCTGGATGTTTGATGCTGGTAAGCTGAGATTCGGTCAGGTCGTTGGATACCGTTCGACAATCATCGCGGGCAGCTGAGGTCGGTCGAGACGTTGCGGAAAGCCGAAGTTGGTCGCTGGTAAATCGATGTCCCAGTTTTGACATTTTGTTGGTATGGTCGAGTCGTGATTGTTAGCTCGTAACAGCGAGTCGTTACGTGAGCTAGTTGTTGCAATGCTAGTGTAGTCCGTAACAGCGAGTCGTTACGTGGACTAGATGCCGCATTGCTAGGGTAGTCCGTAACAGCGAGTCGTTACGTGGACTAGGTATTGCGTTGCTGGGGCAGTCAGTAACAGCGAGTCATTACGTGGACTGCATTGCAGGAGCGTCGTGGTCGGTAGATCGATATCCCGGTTTTGACAGTACGTTGGGTTAACCGGGGGTGTGTCGATCTGGTTTCTGGCTCATACAGCGGGTCATACGTGAGCCAGTTGTTGCAGTGGTAGGACAGTCCATAACAGCGAGTCGTTACGTGGACTGCGTGATACCTTGCAAGTGGTCGAGGTCGAGTTCGGTTATGGCAGCTTGGTCATGTAGTGTCGGGCGAGCTGGTGACCAAGACTGAGCCGTGTCCCAGTGTTATGGACCAAGTGAAAGGTCTGAGACCGAGGTTAAGGTTTGCGGGGCCTTATTAGTACAGACGAGATCGAGCGAACGAGTCGAGGAAAGGCTAGGGCTTTGTCGTGCCCCCTAGCTGTGCAGACGTATCGGACGGGAGCAAAGGCTTTGCCGTGTCAAAGCCGTGCGGACGATGACTATGGCTGGTTCTCGCCAAAGTCGTACGGACAATGACTATGGCTTGGTCGCACCAAAGCCGTGCGGACGATGGCTATGGCTGGGTCATGCCAAAGCCGTGCGGACGATGACTATGGCTGGGTCGCGCCAAAGCCGTGCAGACGATGACTATGGCTGGGTCGCGCCAAAGCCGTGCGGACGATGACTATGGCTGGGTCGCGCCAAAGCCGTGCAGACGATGACTATGGCTGGGTCGCGCCAAAGCCGTGCGGACGATGACTATGGCTGGGTTGCGCCAAAGCCGTGTGGACTAGCGGACAGGCCAGGAGGCCGAGGCTAAGATGGGCGTTATCTTAGCGCTGTGCAGATATCGAAGCAGTAGCTAAAGGCTGGACCGTGCCACTAGCGCTGCGCAGCTTATCGGACTATCGGAACCGAGCGAGGGTTAAGACCGGCTGGTCTTAGAATCCGGCTTCGTGTTTGCCTCCAGGCCGTCTATTTCGACTGGTCATTACTGACCGCCAGCGATGCACCGATCCACAGAAGGTGACCTCTCATAGCCCTTAAAAAGGACCGTAAAAAAAGGTTGTTGAATCCACCACTAGAAGTGGCGGTGAGGTTGGTGCAACCGCAATAACGTAGGACCAGAGCCGAGTGGCCCCTGAGAGCGTCCGCATAGACCTCTGAATTTTCGTCACCTGAAGCCTTTTTATATGGAAGAAAGGGAACTCCACTTCTCTCGCGCCACGTGGATAGAAAGTCCTTCTACAAAAAATGGACGCAGAAAATAAGTATTTCTTTAGTCCAGTATAGGCTAGCGAAAAGTATTACTTCCATTTTTATAGAATTATTTCTGGCAGAAGTGTTTTGCAAATGTTGATAAATATTAATTTATCCCTTTCTTAGCTGTAACGGCCGGTTAAAATCGAAAAAGGGCTTCATCATTTCCGGCCGTGCCCGGATGTTATTTCTCTAGGGCGAAATGTAATCCGATCTGTTGACGTTCGTAGGCCGGTCGCGGCAAGTCACAGTTGTGGGTTCTTTAGCTTTGACTTCTTGGCATAGGAATACATACACACTCTGCCAATTTAGAATAAATATGCCTTAACTAAAGCACGTATGCCTTATGTTGTCTTTAAACCTATAAAGCCTAATAATGAATATTAACACCCACAACAACAATATATTACATGGTGGCAGCCGGGATGATAAAAAAAAGACATTTAAAGGCTTATAAAATGAAAACAACATTTAAAGGTTTAAAAAGCGAAAACAACATTTAAAGGCACAAAAAAAAAACCCGAAAATCCGTGTATAAAGAAACAAACCGAAGACACTTCTAGACAAAAAGCCCAACAAACCAACTCGGGAAAAAAAAGCTACAAAACGTTATCTTTTTACAGAACTTCAAGAAAAAACCTGTCAGGTAAATAATTCAAACTCTTTTTTAATTATTACCACGTGCGTCATTTTTTTACGTGATACCACCATCTTGAATTTGCCTATTTTTTGTAAACACATTCAACATAGAACATTTATAATTGCTAATAATGATATCCCTTATATGGACTGGCAATCCTCAAATCTAGCCGAAATATTTAAACTGTTTAAATAGCGGTTGGAGTTGTATTTTGTTGTCAATGAAATAAAAATAGAACAAGTAAACTCTATTGAGAGTTGGGAATGAAGGTTTAAAAAAAATACAACACATGGTTATTAACGGAGGAAGAAAAATGTACTCCTGAAATTACTTTTAATAAGTTCATTGAACAACCCAAACCTAAAGAAAATTTCAGAATAAACCATTTGAAATTAATGACGTATAAACAGGAAGCTGAGGAATCATTAGACAACTTTGTCAACAGATGCAGGCGAATGACTCAGAGATGTTCGTTAACAAAACATGAGCAACAGCAACGGATAATAGAACTTATTATTGTCAGCACTCCCATTGCAGACTTACTAAGAAAAGACAAAACTCTAACCCTGGAAGAAACTGTTAGTATAGGCAAAACATATTAAGCTTCCAACACTCACATTAAACAACTGAGGGCTATGGTGAATAATAATGTGGATAATACTAATATACAAGCCATAAGAATACCAACACATTCTACTATGTCAAATAATTATCTCAAATGTGGTAAAAGCCATGCTTTTCACTGTGAAGCTTGTCCAGCATTTGGATCAAAATGCAACACATGTGGTAAAGCAAACCACTGGGCATCAGTATGTTTGTCAAATGGAACAAAACCAAAACAAAGGCCAAGGTCATAAAGCAGAGAACACAAAAAAAATCTCACTATCAACCACAATATAGGAGAAAACAGTGCGTGAAAACTGATGCAGTATACAACAAAGAAGCTGAGGAACAAATGGAAAGCTTGACGTTCAATTGTATTAATATGACCCAAAGAGATGAAGCTTTCATACTCATTAACATTAAATTGCCAAATCGAAATGGAATCCACAAGCTGCGCCTGAAGATCGACACAGGGGCACAAGGAAACACCCTACCAGTTTCTACATTCTGTAGAATATTCCCATAAAAATTGGATGCAGATGGTTTCCCAAACATAAAAAAACGATTTATCAACAAAAAACTGATAGCTTATAACGGCACACACCAATAAAATGCTTAGGTAACATCAAAATACCCTCTCAATACAACAAATCAGACTGGCCTGTCAACACTTTCCACATTGTGGACATACAAGGCCAGCAGTACTAGGGCTACCATTGCTGGAACAGCTCAAACTAATTACTCTTCACTGCACAGTCAAGAAAGAAGATGTGTTCCAAACTCCAGCAGCAACACAGATAAATGCAACCAAAGACCTAATGCAGATGTATCCTGATCAGTTCCACAAAATTGATAGTGCAGTCAGACTATCAGTCAACCAAATCATACATCCACATATTGACGCACCTAGAAAAACCCCAATTGCACTTAAAGACTATATAAAACAGGAGCTTGATAACATGGTCAAAAATAAGATAATAAGAAAGGTGACTGAACCTGCAGACTGGGTTTCAAGTCTAGCATACTCGCATAAAAAAGAATGGAGTTTGCAGATTTGCCTAGACCCAAGACACCTTAATACAGCACTCAGAAGACCACACCATGCAACACAGACTATAGGAGAGCTAACACACCATTTTAAAGGTGCCAAGATATTCTCTAAACTTGACGCCAAAGCTGGTTATTGGTCAATACATCTCGACACTGAATTGCAATTGTTAACAAAGTTCCAGTCCCCTTATGGCAGGTACTGCTTTCAGCGGTTACCATTCGGATTGAGCGTATCACAAAACATCTTCCAAATGAAGATGGATCAAATACTTGTGCAAGTTGATGGCGCTATAGGAATCGCTGATGACGTCATTGTCTATGCTAAATCAGAAGAACATGATAAGATTCTACACAGGCTCATGCAAATAGCCGCTGAAAATGGTCTTATGTTTAATTCAACAAAATGCAAAATCAAATCAAAAAGCATATCTTTCTTTGGAGTGATATATAGTGAAAATGGTGTCAGCCCTGACCCAGAAAAGCTCAAAGACCTGCAAAACATGCCATACCCAACATGCAAAAAAGAGCTACAAGAATTCTTAGATCTTATCACATACCTATCACCATTTATTCCTAACCTGGCTGACAAGACACATACTCTACGAGGACTATTGAAGAAAGATGCACCCTTTTGTGGGAAGAACGCCGCAAGGAATGTTTTGAGAAACTCAAAACAGTTATCAGTCAAGACTCAACATTAACATACTTTAACACAACTGAAATACCTGTATTACAAACTGATGCAAGCCTGAAAGGACTTGGAGCAGCACTAATACAAAACAAAAAACCTATCGCATATGCATCAAAGTCTAACAGACGCAGAAAAACGGTATGCATGCATAGAAAAGGAACTTCTTGCAATTGTATTTGGTGTCCAAAGATTTCACATATATCTATATGGACGTCAATTCAAAGTACTCACTGACCATAAGCCACTTGTCATGATACTACAAAAGCCACTTACCAGTGCACCCCCTACATTACAGTGAATGATAATTAAGCTACATGGATACCAGATGCAAATCGAGTACATTCCAGGACAGGAAATGACTCTAGCTGATACTCTAAGCCATCTCCCTAGCACTGAAAATACCGATACAATTGACCTAGACATTAGAATCTATTTGGTCAGATTCATGAGTGAACGCCAGAATGAGATAAGGAAAGAAACCAAGGCTGTACCACCGGTAATACGGTCATACTAGCCATACAGAGATGAACTATCTGTCAACGATGGTATCATCATGAAGGGATCAAGAATTATTATTCCTGAAACCCAGCAAAAGATTATCTTGGACCAGCTACATTACAGCCATCAAGGTGTTAAAAAAACACATCTTCAAGCCAGAGATGCTGTATACTGCGAGCGAATTAATGCAGATATTGAGAACATGACCAAGATGTGTTCAATATGCCAGGAAAACCTTCCGGCACAACCAAAGGAAATTTTACAGCCACATGACATCCCCAGCATAGCATGGGAAATTGTTGGCACAGATTTGTTTAACTGCCGTCATCATGAATATCTGATAATTGCTGATTATTACAGTAAATTTCCAATCATATGGAAAATGAATGGCCTGACAACAAGCAATATGGTCATATCAACAATGAAGCAAATATTCTCTGAACATGGCATTCCCAGCAGAGTTGTTAGTGACAATGGACTACAGTACTCCAGTGAAGCATTCAAAGAATTTGCCCAACAATGGCAATTTGATAACATCACATCATCACCAAAATTCCCAAAATCAAATGGTTTTATGGAAAGACAAATCCGAACAATTAAAAGAGCTCTAATTAAGGCTAAGCAAGAAGGAAGAGATCTTAACTTAGCAATGCTGCATTTGTGAACAACACCAATCAACCACAACCTTCCAAGTCCAGCTGAACAATCGCATTTTAAGATGAAACTTAATTGCCAAAGTTTCAACCCCAAGATTTTCCAACACTGACCATATCCGTGAAGAACTGAAACACAGACAGGATATGCAGAAAATGTATCATGATAGAACAGCTCATGATCAACCACCACTTGTCCCTGGGCAAGATGTACGTATATTGGATAACCAAACTGGGAAATGGAAACCAGCAACAATCACAAGTAGATGTGCAGAACCCAGATCATACATCCTTCAACTCCCAGATGGATCATCAAAAAGACGAAACAGAGTCCAAATAAGAGCAGCAGAAACATCCAGCCATAAACAGGTTCATTTTAATGACCACATCACTTCATTACAAAAAGGACTCACAAATACAAACAACATCTCACACCAGAGAAGTATAAAACAGCCAACATGCAACACAACAAGAAGTGGCCGTGAAATACACAGGCCAGAAAGATATAAAACAAATAAACAAGGAATATAGCAATATCCTTCTTTTCCATTGGTAATGGGGATGTAGTAATAACACAGACTATTTCTCTACACACAAGATTACAATGCCTTGGCATAGGAATACATACACACTCTGCTGATTTAGAATAAATATGCCTTAACTAAAGCACGCATGCCTTATGTTGTCCTTAAGCCTACTAAGCCTAATAATAAATACTAACACCCACAACAACAATATATTACACTTGCTAAGACACCATTTGAAGGATTTGAAGGATCATTTAATATACCTCTGGCAGAATTTACTTGTATGCTTTGGATCATTATCTTGCATGAGTACAAATCGTTGAGTTGTTCCAGATGGGATCGCATAATGCTGCTGTTTGTTATGATGGCTGGTCTGATTCAATGTGCCCTTCACCTGGTGCAAATCCCCAGCTTTGCAATTGGCAAAAGCCCCCCACATTATAATAGAGTCTCCTCCATCCTTTACTGTTGGTATGATACTGGAGCTGCAGCTCTTTCACTAACTCTTCACTACAAATAGACCCTCCTATTTGACCCAAAGATTTCAAACTTTGATTCATCAGTTCAAAGGACTTTATTCTACCACTCTCTTGTCTAGTCTTTGTGTGCCTTTTGACATTGTTTTGCTTCAGTGGTTTCTTAACAGCAGTTCTGTCATATAGGCCAATTTCACAGAGTCTTCTCCTCACAATAGATGTTGACACAATTTTTTTCATTTGTTTAGTTTAGATGTTTGGAGTAGTCACTCTTCTATCATGCAAGCTGGTAACTCTAATGAAATTGTCCTATGCTCTTGTTGTTGCTTTGGTCTACTAGCCCTACTTTTGACCTTGTTTTGTCCTGTTTCCTGATGTCTCCTAACTGTATAATTTACTGTAGTTCTGGGAATTTCTATTTTTAGTACTAAAGGAGGAAAATGCCTTCAAATCAATTTTTCAAAAGATATCAGGTCAAAATTGCTGAGGACGACTTGTATTTAGTATAATGAATAAAAACACTGTTGTGATTAACTTGTTTCACTAAAAATAACACTTTTAGGATGAGAAATAAAAAATTTCTATGGTGGCCAAATACTTTTGAGAGATAGTGTGATTTTATGTGTAATATTTAAAAATATCATTATGGGCAAAATATTCTCTGCTAAAATTTAATGTACCATAAAATGGAAACAACATTCCAAATTATTAAGCCAACTGTTTCAAAAGCAATGATAAAAAAAGGAGATTTGGTGAAAAAATTTTGGTAAAAAATATCTTATCCATGAGGTACAATCCCAGGTTGAGTCATACCAAAGACTCAAAAAATGGTACTTGATGCCTCCTTGCTTAATAACTGGCATTATAAGGTATTGATTAAAGATAAGTGAAACAATCCAGGGAAAGGAGTAGCACCCTCAGTCGTGTAGCTATTGAAAAGGGAACTTCTGGGTTGCCCTCAACTATGATCAGACAACTTACTTACCTACAACTTATAAATGCACTCATATATTTCCAAATATGACGCTGTTTGGCTGCATTGATGAATTCTTGCCAGTTGAAGAAGATTAGAATGCTTATGCAGAGAGATTCAAATATTATTTTGAGGCAAATGATATTCAGGATGCACAGAAAATAAGTTTGTGGAGTGAAGACATTTTCCCTCTTAAAAGACCTGATTACTCCTCACAGTCTAAAAAACAAAACCTATAAAGAACTTCCATTTACACTGAAAGAACATTGCAATCCAACAATATCAGCTGTTGTCAAAAGAGTCAACTTTATCATGTACCATCAACAGATTGATCAGTCAATTCTTGAGTCCATAACTCACCTTAAAAGACCTTCACAGTTCTGTAAGTTTGGAAATATTATAGAAAATATTAGAGATTTGTTAGTAATAGCAATGGTAGATGATTGTATTCAGAGATGTTTCATTTCTGAAAGGCAACATAAATTTCCCCAGACATGAAAGATAGCTCTTGTCAGGAAAAATGCTGATAAGAATGTTAATAACATGGCAGTTGTTCAACTCTATTTGGGAAAACAAAACAAAGTCAAAGATTGTGTTTCTATTGCAATAGAAAACATTTTCCTGACTCATGAATTACAAAGAAGCTTCCTGTAATTTCTGTCACAATACTGACCACATTTCACCAACATTTGATTTGAAAGTATGCAGAAAGGGCTGGAAACTGGAAAATACACAAAGTTAGCAGTGAATGACCAATGGACAAAATTATGTCTTTTACTGATAGTGACTCCACTTAAGTAAATACACTAATCAACCTTTAAAAAAATGGTGCTGATGGGCATCATTGGCTGCCATTCTGAGATGGAGGTTGACACAAGAACTGCTGTTTCACTGATCAGCCCCACCACATTTGATAACTTTTACAGTGAACCTGATAAATCTAAGATTAAGCTAATATCACAAATGCTATCAACTTACATCAGTGAAAGAATCACACATCTCAGGTATCTGTAAACTATGACAGCAAACAATTTCATTTACCATTTGTGGTTGTTCCACACTAATGCAAAGAAACTGGTTAAAAGATGCATAATACAGCTAGAAAGTATCTACCAACTATTAATGTCACACCTGTTGTTGAGGATATGATTGCAAAGTATCCTGATCTTTTCAAAGATAAATTGGAAATATTAAATGCCTGTACTGGAAAATTAACAATTGACCCAGACACAAAACCTATATTCTACAAAGCTCAACATGTGCCATTTGCCTTGTTAGAAAACATGAACAAAAAACTTGACCCACTGGAATCCAACTTGAATCTCCTGGAATTATTGAACCTGTGCAATATTCAAAATAGACTGTCTCCACCCCCATAGTTGCAATTGTTAAGACAGACCAATCTATTTATTTGTGTGATGATTTCAAAATGACAAAAAACAAGTGTTCAAACCTGGTCCCAGAATTGATAATTTGTATGCAAATTTGGGGCTGACCCAAAAGTTCTCCAAAATGGATCTGAGATCTGCATTTCTACACATGAGACAAAGATTCAAACCCTCACTCTTAATATGTTACATAGTCTCTATAGGTTTCACTGTCTTGGTATCAGGATCTACTAAGGTTGCATGGACAATCTGTTGGCAAATGAATCAGATGTTGTCGGTTATCAGAATGATATACTGGCAACTGGATCATCAGACTCAAAACATTTGACCACCTATACATTATTCTATATTGAATTCAAATCTACACTTCTCACAGACCATTATAGATTACTTATTTCATTCATTCTTTCATTGATTTGGCCACATGAATGCTGTAGTTATTCTTTTGCCAATTGAAATTATTTCCCATCTCCTCTTTTATGTGTGGTAGGGATTTGTTCTCCAAAGGTTCTTTGTAGCTTCTGGAGTTTTGACATCTCAAGCCATAATTTTTTGCCCAAACTATGACTCTTCCTCTTCCCACTACTTTTTTTTTCTTACTGATAACAAGTTCACACCTTTTTTAAAATAAACACAGTTTAGTAGCCATGTTTTACCACTCTCTAGTCTTGCCTGTTTATGTTTCTTTATCATTGTATTTTCCTTAGTTCTAATATATTTGGATCCTATTTCATATCCACTTCATCCTTCTTTCTCCCCTTTTCCACACTGATTTTTTCCATTCTTCGTTCTCCTTTTTTTGCTCAATCATTTTTCAATATGTACTCAAAAGTTGACTTTGATAATTTCATGTCTATAGCCATCTTTAAGATGCAAAGGCTACCATCTTTATTCTTCTGGACCAAATAAATTATTTTTTTCAAAAACTTTGTTTTTTAGCTATTTCATTGTTTCAGAGAATGTAATATATCTAATGAACAAACAGAAAATGTTCATATGCCAGCATTGAAATTCTTCAATTTTTGTCATGTCCAAAAAACATTCTTATGTAAATTTTGGAAAAAATAAATAAAACCTTAAACAAAATAAAGAAAAACACAACCTCAAGCAATAGGTAACTACACCTGAACTACCAACTTATAACCATAAAAAAAGGGAATATTATGTTTAGTACTTTTTTTCAGAATGTCTAACATCTGTATCACATTCATTTAATCAGTTATAATGTTTTGAGATTTGTTAACCTTTACGTAATACAAGTTAATTTCTTTGCAACCAAATTCTGTTTGTACTTTCAGATATTTTTCAAATATATTACATTTGATACCAAGACTTTTTATCATTACATTGAATTGTTATAATCAATCAACTCAATTGTTAAGTCCACCACTCATTTTTGATATTTAATCACAATGATATGATTGTTAATAATTGACTTTCAAATCTCATATTTTGTATTCCATATATGTCACATAATACACAATACTCTATTAGTCTAGTTCCACATTTTTATACAAATTTTACAATTTGACAGTCAGAAAGTAGGATAATTGTTAGCAATGGCAATATTTATAAGGTAGAATATCTTTTTTGTGCATAATTGTTAAATATTAACATATTTTATTCTTACTTATGATAAAGAATCCCAAATATACTAAGATATTATTCATAAGTACACATATTTATAAAATATATATCTGTGATAATAAAAGTAAATGTATACATATCAAACACTTTTTCATTAAAAGTTATACTTATATTTTTATTATACTTGTATTTTCTACTGAACAGAAACTATCCCTTAATAATGTATTTTATTGTGTATGTTTATCGTTTGCTGTTGTTTTATTCAAAATCAAAAAATAGCATTACTATTGGTTGAATAGTTGCTTAATATTAATAAGTATGATTTAATGTTTATTTATAATATATATAACTAATATAATCTATAGTAATTTTATATTGCTATTAGTAATTTTTTAGCCCCCTTCTATATCAACATATTAGTAATATTTTTAGCCCCCTTCTATATCAACATAATATTGTTCACATCTAACATTTAGCATTATAGCAATGCATTTGAAATTAAAAAGAGATTGTTATTATGAAATGTTTTTTTATTAATGAATTTCCTTAATCATCGTTAAATACTATTTTAATCTTAATTATCTATATCTTTTGTGATATATATGATAAATTTGTAATTAATATTTGCATGGTTGAGTTAAACTGCGATGAGTTTGGCTTGAAACAAAAAAAAATTGGATCATTGGCTACTAAATCAGTTTCCCTATCAGATTTGACTGGTGAGAAGAGTAAAAAAAAAAAAAGATCTGTTCAAGGGTGGATGAACACTCTCTTGGAGTCAACAGCCATCAAGCACATGTTTGCAACCACCCTAACATCTAACAAATGGCACACAGGGTGCACCAGCACAAGGAATGTTACTATCATGAAGAAAGTGTGCATTGTGTAGTACAAGCAATGAACACTTATAACAATTCACAACAGAGGGTAGTTCAGTAGTATGTATGTATATTCTTCATTTCCAGCTTGGGTCTTTACATATCTTGTAGATTACAAAATCCCATAACAAGGAAAAGATAACAATGAAGATAAGTGGAGAATGTCACTGAGATCCTTCAGTTTGAACTTCATATATGGGTGCTTTAAGATTGACAGCTGCTGACAAAACAATTGCAAATAATTCTCACCTTCATATTCCTATTCCACAACAAAATAGCACTTTTTAGGGATGGCACAGGGGGAGGGGTCTTTCATCACAATAAACAAATCACCTATATAGGTACTCCAACAGTTCATATCTTTAACTAGCAATGCATATTCATGGCCAAAAATGTCAGAATCCAAGTTTTTAGGTATACTCCCTGCAGTAAATCCTAATAAGTTTTTAGTCAAATATTGTATCAGTTAAATTATATCATTAAATAGTATAGATATAGATCTTTAATTTGATGTAATTATTAATGAAATAATTTCTAATGTATTATTCAATGGGGAAATATAAACTGCCAAGCCATTCATTTTAGCTTGTTTAGCAGAGAATTACTTTTTGATGGCGGCTTGTCCCAATACTCTCATTTCAAAATAAAATTTTAGGTTGATTTAAAGGAATTATTGTGATCTTCATATTGACTTACCCAATGAGAGCTTTTATTTCATCTATAACATGACTGTTTATGATTTTAAACATTTCTTTGAATTAAAAATGGCCCTCATTAACATTAATCAATATTACTTATTGATATTTGTGGCCTCTATGGATAGAAAGAAACCTGACTGTGAATTTCTGACAAACAACTCATCAAATAATAGTCTTTTTCTGGTGCTATAGCAACAAAATTTTGAGACTGCTGTCTTGGATATATGGCAGCCATTTTGGATAGCCACAACATATGCACATTTTAGAACAGCAATATATCATTTGCTATGTTAAAAACTATTAGTATGTGAATTTTTATGAATTCATCTTGAGTGATAATGGAGAAAATTGATTTTATTTATGAAAAGGTATTTTGGGGGGTCCAAAATTCTGCTTATTTTTACAAGTAAAACTTTCTAATTTGGTAGACAAGGATAAAGTCTAAATTACTCAGCAACCATTTAATGGATTTAAAAAAATTTTAAACCATTTTTCTTTTCTCAATCAGTTCTATTCTAAAATCCAACTTCTATGTACACAAAATCATTTTTTTTTAAATAAAAAAAATCCAACTTTTAGGTACATAAAATCAATTTTTTTAATAAAAAAAAATTGTAGAATTTGCTTGTTGTTTGAAAGTAATATTTCTTATAATACATTTATTAACATCAGTTTATATATAGTCAATGAGTTATCTGATGCATTGTATCTCACACCAGGATACAATGCTAATGGGCTTACACATATCAATAGATGTAAGGAAGTAGTTCCCATGATATTGTTACAAGATTTTTTTCAAGATTAAATATTACCCAATCAAGGGGTGGCCACTTAAAAAAAATAAAATATAACATACTGGAAGATTACTATATTGTTTATTTACCTTTCTTAGATGAAATATTTTCTTGTTTCTTAGTTTCACCAACATCACCAGGTCCAAGTTTAGCACTGCCTTGATGTGGCTAATATAGAAAATAAAACATTTAGAACAAATTGGTAAAGTTTGAGTGTTGATTTATATTTTAATATTTTTCAAATTTTATCTTTTCAAAATACATATGTATCTTTAAAATTTTATATACAGGGTAATAATAATACTCCTAAAATAATTATTGGTTATACTTTTGAAACAATTATATGAAAGATAAACTCTATCACTGATTCATCTCTAACAAAATTGGTTTGTCTAATTCTTTGGACTATTTAATTCTTGTTTTTACTTGATAATGTTACAAGACGAGATCTTGCCTTGATTTGAAAAAACAAAAAGAAAAGAAGAAAAGAAAAAAAAACGGAAGTTACCACTTCGAGTTCTCAACTCAAAATGAAAAGTTAGTCGCTCACGCATCGGCTCCGCGCAGAACTTCCGTTTGCGATAAATCAACAAAAAAAAAAATACATTAATAAATATCCAATCGGAACGCCGTTTCTAAGCCTACGAAAAATATATAAATAGACGGACCAAATAATTATCAGTTAGACTTGTTCTTTCACACGACTTGTGCTAAAGATTCTTCGCCACCGTCCGGCGCCTGTCATCCGATACATCAAACGATCGCCGCCGCTAGGAACGCTGCCCTAATTCCGAGAAAACCATCCCTTCACCACGAGACAAGGGCAGTACATGAACTTTGTAACTACTACCACTGAATTCATTCTTTAACTGTGAACATATTTCTCCATTCTATTCTCTGTACTTAATCTATTTATAAAAATTTTCTATAACATCATTACTGTGTTATTGTGAGTATCTATACGTTCTTTGTTTTGCAACCATACGCACTTCTTGCCCACAACATTCATATCACAGATATCAACAACTCAGAATATAACACTGGTGTCAAGCGTGCAGCAAAACAAGTATGGAATACTCCGGCCTTTCTCGATCAGAAATCTTGGAACTTATAAAACAGCAAAAAGCAGCGATTCTCCAAACGAAAATTGACATGGAGCCGGCAGATAACCCGCAAGCACAATTAATCATTAGTGAACTGAAAACAGACCTCCACGAACTTTTAACTGCTCTGCAAACTACCGCGCACGATCGATCACACACATTGCAACAACACACCACAAACTATGAGCTTCTATTACGACAGCAATCACTTCGGGACGCCACAAAATCCATCCGGACCTTTGAACCGGGCAGCGATGTAAACCGCTTCATTACCGACCTTAATAAGGCTTACACCATATATGTTAAGCCAGAATTAAGGGAATATCCTGCAATGGAGAAGGAGTTTATCAAGCTGGCAAAGCAACTACTACACGAAGGCATCTTCCAGCAGATGGAGGACTCAAGACAGCCCACGTCCACGTTCGAGGAACTAAAGGCTTACCTTATATCCACCCACGGGAGCCAAATGACAAACTTTCAGTACCTAAGCCGAGCATGGGACCTTCAGCGACATGAGGGAGAGAAACTCACTGATTTTGCAGGCCGACTTGAAAACACAATCCGAGAGGCCACAGTCCACATCACGGCAAAATTCAAGACGGACAGACAAAATGCTGAGATGATGGCCGAAACTGCGTTTTCCCTAATGGGGGCCATGCTCATGAGTGAAAAGATCAAGGCATGGACACCTAACATCTATCCACACCTCATCAAAACCATGGACAGACACTACTCAGCAGGTGGTATAGCCAGCGATGCGCAACGCTATCTTGATCGAGGTATCAAAACGGACATCACCACCGCCGCTGAAACCACTGCGCTGAGATGTGATGACTCGTTCCCAGGTCCATGTATCCATTCAGCATCATCACACATTTAACTTTCAAATCCGACCTGATCTCCGATCGCCCCTTGTTCAGATCAACCTCCGCAACAACGGCATCACATTCTCCGGTGTAGGCATGTTGGATTCCGGATGCACGACTTGCATCATTCCCATTTCTCGCTTACCTGAAGATGCAAGAAGACACATGTCCAAATCCAACATCCGAGTCAAGGGAATCGGAGGAAACATCTCTATTCTGGGCAAGCTCACCTGCGACATTACCTTGGGTGACGATACTTCCCCCGCTTTCTGCAACGTCGACACACTGATCACGACATCAGACATTCCCGTCTTGATCGGTCAGAACATACTCGGCCACCACACACTGTTATCCTATACTATCGATAACCAGAAGGCGACTATAGAACTTGCGCACACACTCCCGCTCTCTACAACCGTCCATCCAAGGATAAAACCGACCCACAACCTTTCACACGGCGCCCTAACCATTTCCAACGAGGAACCACGAGCCACAGCCAGATCATCGCCTAACGGGTTGACTCTCAACCAAAAACTCCATTGGCTTAAGCAAACCGTAGGCCTATCGCTTCCAGACCATCATAGCTGTAGTGAATTAGAAGCTACCGCCGATTTACTCATCAGCTATGCGGACATTCTCGGCACCGACGACAATAGAAGGGGCACTTTCATCAAGCCCATACGCATACCAACCAACGACCAGTCCAGGAGCCAAAAACAGCACCCTATAGCCCAAGCACTGGAGGATGACGTTGACGCGGAAATTGCCCGCATGGCAAGTGAGGGCGTTATCAAACCTTGCAACGACCCTAAAGGATTTAACAGTCCCGTTTTTGCCGTCCGTGAGAAAAACGGAAAGATTCGAGTGGTTGCAAATTTCAAGAGAACCCTCAACAAGGTGTTAGTCGATCTCGACCCATACCCAATACCTACCATTGACTCGACATTCAACAAGATTGGCGAAGGTAACAAGTACTTCTCAACACTCGACCTCCGCAATGGCTATTGGCAAATCGTCATTGACGAACTTGACCGCCATAAAACGGCCTTTACTTGGAAAGGACGCTGTTTCCAATACACCCGTCTGGCCTTCGGTCTAACATCCGCTGGACAAATCTTCTCGCGATGCATAGCTGAGGCTCTCGACACAGTGGCCTCACGCGCGAACATATCGTCATATATCGACGATAATCTTGTCCACGTCAAAACCTTCGAGGAATATGTGACAGCGCTGGAGCAATTATTTATTGCTCTATGCAAGTTCGGATTAAAACTAAACCCGGAAAAATGCATTTTTCTTGCGTCCGAAGCTAAATTTCTCGGTCGCATCGTGAATAGCGACGGGTTCAAGGCCGACCCCGAATATGTCCGTGCCATTATCGACATGAAACCCCCGACAACGAGAAAAGAACTACAAAGTCTCATCGGACGTCTCATATGGATTCAGCAATTCATCGAGACACGCCTTAACGAGAGCATCAGAACCGACATGTTCTCCAATCTAATGGCCCCCATAAACGAACTAAACAAGCCCGGACGGACATTTGTCTGGACCGAAGGGGCAAACAAGGCTTTCAATAAAATTAAGAAGCGCCTCGCTTCACCACCAATCATTTCATTCCCCGACTTCACCGGACTCTTTACCCTCATCACCGACGTTATCCCTATAACATCATTACTGTGTTATTGTGAGTATCTATACGTTCTTTGTTTTGCAACCATACGCACTTCTCGCCCACAACATTCATATCACAGATATCAACAACTCAGAATATAACAATAATGAAAAGAAAATCAGCTCTGATTTTTAAATCTGTTTGTAAGAACATACAACGAATAAATAAATTATTGCTCAGGTAATAGTGTACAGATTACCTGACCTTTGCTTACTGTTGGATTATCTGTCCTTGCTTACCCAGATGTCTGCTACATGGCAATACAATCTGTTGTCATAGAGTCTCATCTAGATAATTAAAGGGAAAAGCAGAAATTCTCTTTTTGCCAATCCAATATACAGTGAAGAACAAAAGATATTTCAACCTGTCTAAGGAGACATAAATATGCTTAATCTCTCAGTGTTATTCACACACACACACACATATATATATATATATATATATATATATATATATATATATATATATACAATTTGCTGCTTTATGCAACATAAGCCATATTGATGATAAGACTCATGACCTAAAGTTATCATACAAAAACTTATTTCATATATAATTAATGGGAAATACCAAGTAAGTGACACAGATTTTGTTTTATTTCTTTTTACATAAAACACATCTTTTTCTTTTTTGATATCATTTCTTTTTGTATTCATGTTCCATTTTAGAAAAAAAATTTATTAAGTTACACAAGTTGTATTGCATTTTCTCTTGATAAAAACAACAATTTTGAATACCTGCAATGATCACATTACAATAGTGACAACAAGATGAGCAAAAATTCTAAAATTTACAAATAATGTGATCTAAATAAAACTATAACTGTAGATAATTACAGTAAATTATTATGAAATAATTAATTTATGTTTCAAATAGAGTTTTTAAGAAATGCTTGTTGGATAACTATGGAAAATAAAAATTAATCAATTTATACAGTATTGTGTTATTGATAAATTCAATAAAACAAATAAGACACTTTATTATAAAAGTATACTTTTTTTATATCAATAAATAGATAAAAAATGAATGTAAAGATTCTAATTTTATGAAAATACTTGTAATGTATGAAATTTAATGTAGATTTATAATTTTATAAATCTAAAAAAATTTTGAATCCTTTGGTTTAAAAGATGAAAAAAAGATAAATTAATCATAATTCAGGAAAAAATTTGATAAAGTTTTACTAACGTAAATATTTCTTCAACAGTCAATTGAAAATAACACAGAAATTCAACAAATGAATTTATGTAAGCAAACTATTAAATGGTAATAAAAAAGAATACATTAATATGAAAAATTATTTAAGAAATAATAAAAATATTTCTCAAAAATGCAAAATCTTTAGTAAACTTACTTGTTCTCCATCACTGTCAGAATCCATGTCAGGTTGTTTTAACAAATTAGCTAAAGCTTTAATATCTGATGTTAGGAATGACATTTTGTTTCTTAAAATATTTCTGAAAAATAACAGAAATATTTACTTTAGACAGCTGTTGTTGTTGTAGTAGTAATAGTAGTAAAAAAAAAAATTTTTTAAAAGTGGACCAGAGAAGAAATTAAACAAATGGACCAAAGAACAAGTAAACTAATGACAATGCAGAAGGCATTACACCCGAGAGACTATGTTGACAGATTATATGTTTCAAGAAAAGAGAGAGGAAGAGGTCTTGCCAAAATTGAAGATAGCAAAGACTATATACAAAAACACGATGGAGGACTGATTACAGCCATCAGAAATGATAATGATAACATGATGGACAACAGAATGACAATAACTAGGAAACAAAAATGGGAAGGTAAACAAATCTATGGGCGGTTTAAACGACTAATAAACATCTCACATGACAAAGCCTGGACATGGCTAAAAAAAGGAAACTTTAAGAGATAAACAGAATCTCTCCTAATAGCAGCACAAAACAACACCATAAGAACCAATCATATCAAAGCAAGAATAGATAAGATGCAATAAAATAGCAAATGTAGACTATGCGGTGACAGATATGAAACCATCATAATAAGCGAATATGGCAAATTAGCGCTGAAGGAATATAAGACTAGACATGACTGGGTGAGCAAGGTGATCCACTGGGAGATGTGCAAGAAATTAAAATTTGACCATACAAATAAATGGTATATGCACAACCCAGCACCTATCCGAGAAAATAACACACATAAACTCCTATGAGACTTTGACATACACATGGATCACCTAATCTTGGCCAGAAGACCAGACCTAATAATGATTAACAAAAAGAAGAAAACTTGCAAAATTGTCGACTTTGCTGTCCCGGCTGACCACAGAATAAAACTGAAAGAATGTGAATAGAAGGATAAGTACCTCGACCTTGCTAGGGAATTGAAAAAACTTGTGGGGATTTAGGAATTAACAGTAAAAACTCCCAACCGGATATTGACTCGTCGGCTGCCAGATACAAACGCGTCGCCACGCATAAGGCTCCATGCATCCATCCGGTTAAAATCAGAAAAAAGAAAAATAATAAAATGTAAAGTGACCAATGAGAAGCGGTCGCGCCAAAATTAGAAGGATTTTGGAGTGGCGAATTTGGAGCCGGTGAAGAGAGATAAATACTCAGGTTTTCTGTGAACCGACCTCTCTTTTCGGGTAGTGACGTCGAACCGACAACACCGATTTTACTGTCTGGTGTTTTGGACACCACGCTATGTTTTGGGACGTAGCGTTGGTTAGTCCATTCACCAAGTAAATAAAGGAAAGTATGAAAGAAATGTTTTCGTCTCTTATCTGTTTCTATCTTTTCTTTGTGTATATTTCTTTTGGACCTTCTTTGGGCAAGGCATTGCGCCAGCCAGTCAACGTGGGGTAAAATGATATAACCAAAATATGGAGTCAGATATCTTACAACAACACAGCCTTGCCCTTAGCCACTGACTACCTAAAAACCTTCAAATCCCACAAACTATGGAACATGAAGGTGACAATTATACCAATTGTAATTGGTGCATTTGGAACAATAACTAAAGGATTATTAAAGGGACTGGAGGACTTGGAATTTAGTGGATGAGTGGAGACTATCCAAACTACTACATTATTGAGAACAGCCAGAATACTGAGAAGAGTCCTGGAGACTTGAGGAGACTTGCTGTCACTCAGACTCCAGTGAAAAACCATCAGTTAACGCTGATGTGAAAAAATCTAATGAGTAAATAATAATAGTAATAATGGTGGTGGATTTACATTGTGTTTTTAAATGCAACAATTTATAAATAACTCTTAAATGACTGTTTAATTCTTTTAAAAATTGTGCTCATAAAATCAATCAATTTCTAAAGAAAAATCTGTGACATTTCTCAATAAAAGTGATAATTCTCCATAATACCAAGTTGAGAAAAAATAATAAAATTGTTACATCAATTAAATGTAGAAGGCTACAATAGCTATTCTTTTACATTTTTAACTTGCTTACTTTAAATTTTTTTAAATATTTTTTCAGATCTTTTTAGAAGTAAAAAATTTTCAAAGTGAAAATTTTTTATATACATTGAAGTTAAAAAAATAACAATCAACTTGATCAGAGCATTTTTGATAGAAGATGACTATCAATGTAATTATAGGTAAAAAGTTCTTACCTATGTAGTCATCATTATTTCTTTGATTGAGAATTGGCTTTTTCCAACAAAAACTGGAAAAGGCCAATTCTTCCCTAATATGACATTATTAACAAAAGTCATAATTAGTTACATTAGTTTAAAACCAATAATTTTTGCATTGTTTTTCTATCACCTCTTTGATGTGATTATTTTTTCCAGTTATATACTTTAGTGTATAACTTTATCTGTGCTTTAGAGCTAAAGATCAGCTAATTATACACTACAGTATACAACTGGAAAAAATTATAATCACATAAAAAAAAGAAGATAGAAGTTCATAAATGAGAAGTGAATAAATAGTACTTTGAATTGTAAGGCATACTCCTTTTCTGAAGAAGTATCTTCCTATCACAGAATCATCTCAGGAAAAATTCACCTGAGTCTTCAGAGAAATAAGAAACAGACAGTTAAAGCTTTACGATAAGACTAGTCCTCACTTGCTGATAGTGTTATAAGCAATCAATGTGCTGTAACTATAAGAAACAAGTTTGAAGTTTGATGCTCTACAGGAGACATTTAAAATACATACTCCAAATGATGAATATAAAAACTTTGTTACAACCCATGTAGAAGCAGCAACCAAGTGCATACCAACTAAACCAAGAGCCAAATGTAGAGTTCTATTGGAGTCAATAGCAGTTAGGGAAAAATGGGATAACAGGAAAAAAGCATCTTTGCTAATTAAAAGAAATTCAACAATTACCAATGCCCCAAAATTTAAGAAAGCCCAGACAGAACTAACACATACCAAAATGAACAACTAGAACATATTCAACACTAAATCAATAAAAACAGAAATTTGGTGGAAGATATACAATCACGATTAACATGGCAGACTGTAAATGAAGTGAATAGAAGAACAAGTAAAACTAAAAGCTGCTTGCTAACTTTAGAAATGGAAAGATATTTTAAGAATCTACTCAGAAACCTAACCAAAATCACAGATAAACCTACTGAAAAATTATTAATTAGCTAACTAGACATAAAATTAGGACAGTTTATAAAAGAGAACTTGACACAATATGGGAAAAAATTAAAAACAGAAAAGCAGCAAGCCTCAATGAAATACCTCCTGAAGTGTGGAAGACATGAAAATTTAACAATATCCTTTTTGATCATGCAATATTGTATATAAACAAAGCATGATATAAAAATAGACAAAAGGCTGCATCCTCCCTTTCTTCCAAAAAAAAGATGTCACAATCAATTAGAACTACTGACTACTACACTTATTGCTATAGCTGGTAAGGTCTTCTACATTAATACAAATAAAACAGATTTCATGTGTTTTAAACAAGGAGTAATCTCTATTTTAAATGACAAGCCTCTGAAATTAGTAGACCAATCCACATACCTTGGTAGCAATATCTCATCTACTGAAAGTGATGTCAACATATGCATAAGGCATAAACTATTGTTGACAGGTTATTGAGCATATGGAAATCTGATCTCTATGATAAAATAGGATTTCTTCCAAGCTGTAGCTGTATCAGTACTACTCTATGGTTGCACTACATGCTAACAAAACACATGGAGAAAAAACAAGATGGGAACTACACAAGAATGCTACATGCTGTTTTGAACAAATCTTAGAAGCAACAGCCCACAAAACAGCAGGTGTGCATCTCACAAACCCATCAGGTAAGATGAACAAAATCTGCAGGACACTGCTGAAAAAGTAAGGATAAACCCATAAGCAACGTTTTCCTATAGACTCCACCGCATGGATACACCAGTGTTCGATGATCAGCAAGGACTTACATACATCAGCTCTGTGCGTACACGGGATGAAGCTTAGAAGTCCTGTTAAGAACGATGGATGATAGGGACGGATGGTGAGAGAGAGTCATGAACCCCAGTTAAAGGGAAGCAACTCTAGGCTTTGACTATATAGAACTTATAGAGAGGAGAGTAACACATAACATATCCGGGTTAGGAAAATATAAGCGAGATGCCATCCACATGCATCCTCCCACCTAAAGGACCAAATACCACCTATACGTTCATTATTTATATATAAGAGTAATTTCTACTTTAATTTGATTCACTCAAGTATGAGAAAATATAAGTCACTGAAATAAAATTTACCAAATAGATATTTCATATTCTTTCATCAAGATTTGAATGGTATAAGACGAAATTAATGGTATAAGACGAAATTAAAACTTAAAATTCAGTTGGTAACATTTTTTAAAGGATGAATAGAAAGAGATTAATATCTTCTACCAAAATAAATAAATAAATAAGTATGTAAAGGGAGGTAATTCGGTATTAAACTTGGATTCTGTTTGTGTGATTTATTCAGTAATTTATACTGAATAAATCACACACCTCCCTTAACATGTTTTTAATTTATCTATTTTGGTAGAAGATATTTATCCCTTCCTATCCACCCTCCTCTTCAATGTTGGAAAAATGTGATACAAAGTCAGGGGAACAGAGCCGATAACTGGCATAATGATTTTTTTTACCACTGAATAAATACCGTTGGGTGAGTTGAATAAGCCGGTAATAAATTTTTGCAAGAAAATGAAAGTTGTACTTCGTTCAAACTTACTCCAAAATAACTTATTTTTGATTAAAGGTCTTAATCTGTGATGGTGGGGGGTGTTTTGTTTTGATTTTTAATGAAATATTATTTAAAAAAATGTACGTCGTAAAGAATTGTTTACGTCGAAAAACAAATCCAACTCAAAATGTATGTTTATGTAAAATGTTCAAGGGAGATAATCTTTAATTCGACTGCTTTTAATTTCTAATTTCAAGTAATTTTTAAAATGATAAATTGTTAAAAATTATTAAAAGTTTCATAGTGTGTGTGTGTGTGTAATTTTTTGTTATTTGAATTTTACTGAAAGTTGAACGTTGAAATTGAAAGAAAAAAAAAAGGAAAATTTAACAATTTTCCCTTTTTTTTTTCTGATTTGAACTAATTTTACATACAGTCAGTGGATTTTTTTATTTTTCAAAAAAATCTTTACATTTTATTGGCAAAGGAGTTTCACTTTTATATTATTCCAAAAACAAGTAGAATGCGAGCTGATTGATGGAAATAGATGATCATTTTACATTGAAAGTGAACTCCCATATAAGATGTAATTTTTTCCGAAAATTAAAAAAAAAATGCAGTGTATTTACAGTATATACACTGCAATTGTTTTTATTTAGTTCAACTTAAAAAATTGTAATTACACACACACACACACACACACATATATATATATATATATATATATATAACTTTTAATTTTTTTACAATTTACCATTTTTCAAATTATCTAAAATTAGAAAATGAAAGGTGAATTCCTTGATCATGTTACATAAACAGACATTTGATTTGTTTTTCGACGTAACCATTTTTATGGCGTACATTTTTTCGTATTGTTTCATAAAAAAAATTACAAATCATGGGTTTGATAAAAAATAAATTGTTTGCCAATAAGTTTGAACGAAGAACAATTTTCATTTTCTTGTAAAAAAATCTATTACTAGTTTATTCAACTCTGCCATACAGTTTTCGCTAGTTTTTTTTTTTTTTTGTTTTGTTTTGTTTTTTGTTTTTTTGTTTTGTTATGTGTGTATGTACATGTGTGTGTGTATGTGTGTGTGTGTTTGAATAAGTCAATAAATAGATAAAATCAATAAGTTGTTAATATTTTGATTCCACATTAAAAATTACGGCCTAATTAATTACAGTCAGAGAGGGGGAATTTTTACAAATATAGGTACAACAGTTTTAAAATACCTTTACATCATTGAAAATTCATTTTTCTTATCAAATATTTAAACAAAATACATAAAGAAAATTGTTTTGTGTTGAATTAAAGTGTTAGTAAGTTAACTTAATTCACAAAAAAAGTTTTACCTCTTAAAGTAATTACGACTTCCAAGCTTTTTAGTTGACAAGGTAACTATAGCAACAGCAACTTAAGGGAAGCAACCCAAAATGTTCCAATTATGATCTTCAAGTTACATTAAATAGCTTCATGTTTTTAATCAAATTGCTCAAAAATTAAAAATTATAAGTTATAAAATCAAAACATTAAAAATTAACCTATTTAACGTAAATTACCAAAATTAAATTAATTAAATATGTTGATGACATTGATTTTGTTTTTTTTTTCAATTTTCCTTATTAAAAGTAAATGAATATAATTCAAATTTCAACAACTTTTTAAAAAATCCTAAAACTTTAAATAATTTGATCAGTATAAATTAATGTAATGATTTTATAATAAACTAGAATCAACCAGAATTTTTTAGTTATCTAAATTTATTTCTAACATTTTTAATAAGTTTATCCCTTTTCTTTAAATTTTAAAATATTTGATCGATTTAATAAATCAAAAGTTAAATTAGAATAACTGAATTTAATTTGGTTAACTCTAAATATTTTTTTTAATATATTGATATATATAATTAAGATTTCTGCAGGCAATGAAAATCTATCTTGTTAGGAGGAAAAATATTTCTTTAACAGCTTGAAAAATGTTAGGTTCATTGAATTTTTGAGGAAAAAAAATTCTTGTAAATCTTAAAGATAAATTTGCTTTAATTTTAAAATATGCAAACTTTTAAAGTAAAGAAAAAAATATATATCATAATTTTACTCTGCTGAATCTATCTATAGGATACACAAAAAAAAAATAATCAAATCAAAGTAAATGATTCATTTTAAGAAAAACATAGACAAAAAAGGACAATTTTTTTCTTTAAAAATATTGGGAATTTTTCAATAAAAAATGGAATTGCAATAAACAAGTTTACATGGATTTGATGAAATGTGTACATATTGATAAGTTGATTAGTTCTCTCTCTCTCTCTCTCTCTCTCTCTCTCTCTCTCTCTCTCTCTCTGCATGCATACATTTTTACAGAGATAGTTTTCACAACTTTTAATGACTAAAATAAAAATTGATCATGCAGCACTTAAAAAATTAGGAAGCATCATAGTGAAGAAAAAAAGATAGTAAGAAACAAATGTAAAATAAAATTTTCTAACTTATTCTTTTAT
Source organism: Sepioteuthis lessoniana (assembly GCA_963585895.1). Classification (NCBI taxonomy): domain Eukaryota; kingdom Metazoa; phylum Mollusca; class Cephalopoda; order Myopsida; family Loliginidae; genus Sepioteuthis; species Sepioteuthis lessoniana. The sequence continues at coordinate 73,640 of CAUZXS010002961.1, read as the reverse complement.
CTATCAGTAAAAAGTAAAGTTGGCAACCGTAGTCAAGGGTGACCCAAAGGCTCCCTTTTCAGTAGCTACTACACCAAGATGTAGGGGAGGGCACTACTCCTTTCCCTGTATTACCCCACTTTACCCTTGATCCATGCCTCATAATGCTGAGTGTTAAGCAAGGGGAGACATCAAGTACCATTTTTTGAGACTTTGGTATGACTCAACCTGGGATTGAACCCAGGTCTCCCAGGTCATTGGCAAACACTCTGACCATTATGCAAATGGGCTGGTACTCTATCTTTACTTTACTGTTTCCAACAAAAACTATGTTTCCACAATATGTTCTTGTTGTTGTTGAATCTTTGTACTGTATATTCTTCATATCAATTCAAGTCAATGTTCTTGGTTCTAAAATGTGCTCTTAGTTTTAAGATTATCATTGTTGGAAATAGAATTGGAGACTTGAGTTCAAATCCTGGTCACCCAGTCAGCTGGGGCTGTAGAATACACCGACTGAATCTCTGCAGAGGGGTAAGATCCACCCTGCCCAACGAGTGTTGTAGATATGACACTAAACAATCTGATGGTGAGGTTCCAGTAATGCTGGAGCTTCATTGCCATCGCTCTCAGGTCCATTCTGACCCGGAGTAGTGGCACCTGATGGGGTTCTATCTATGGGTCAAACAGAACTAAAAACTGTTTACTTATGCTAAACTGAATTGTTTGAAATAGAACTGTTTCTTTGTATAAAAATGAATTTGGCTTCAAATAACCTACAAAGGTTGATATACCATCAAACCCAAACAAACAAACAAAAATCAAATCCTGGATGAAACTATTTTTGTTTCACTTCACACTAATACCCTCAGAAATGGCATAAATCCATCTCTTCTCCTTCCAGCTACGGGTAAACTGTTGGATTTTTTAGGGTCCTTTAGCCTTGGTAAGACAACTAGCCTAAAAGAAGAAAAATTCTTAATTCAAACCAAAAATTAACTCTGTGTCACATCAGATCGCTGTATCTAATTGTGTTTAAGAAGACTGATAAACAGCATGTAAATGCTAAAGACTTATTTTGTAGTCTCAAACAATTGTGAAAACGGCAATTAAACAAAAATAATAGGTGTAAACACATACAGCATGAGCAATATAAATATTACAAATATAAATTCTAACAAACATGATGAAACAACAAAGGAGTTCTCACAAAATTTCATTGAATGTTGTAATATCCTAACAAAAGGGAAATAACCTCTGATGCCACAGGGGTTACAACCCCTACCACATCCAGGAGGTTTGGTCAATAAGGGAATATACCAGGCATAGCAGCAGATGTTCGTTTTCCCTCTGTCTTTAATCATCATCCATCTTATCGATTCATCTTGGTAATAGTCCATACCTAGCAAGTATCCATTACCTCAGATATAAAGACTTTACAAATGTGTTATAGAAAAAAAATGGTAAATGTATGAAAGGTATTTAAATTAAAAAGGAAAACATTCACATTTAACATGGCTACACATTTCCTTATAATTTAAGAAAGATATTTATTATTTAATTTACAAATCGTAAAATAAACTTTTCAGCTAGTCTAGAAATTCAAAGAAAACTACAACATTTTTTACTTTACACAAAAAAATGATAATTCTAAAAATGGTGAATATACATTTCAAGGAAAGCCTAATTATGTATACTTGATTTTGAGTAGAAAAGGGATATATTTACTGCATTTGCATTATAAGCTTAGCAATTTGTTAGGTTTATAGCATCAAGTACTGAGTTAAGAGCTTTTTTAGACACAAAGCATTCAGCTGGAAGTTTCTATCCAGAGAGAAGCTCCAGTCTTAATACCCAGAGAACAAAGTGATATTTTTGGGAGGTATTGTGGGAATTAATAAAGGTGAATAAAACAAAATTAGATTAAAAATATATATAAAAAATGCAGATGCAGAAACTCCCAGATACCCCTGACAAGAAGAAGGGTGGTGCATGTGCAAAAGAAAGAAGCCTGTGCTCTTTCAGCAGTAACCAGCGGAGTTACAACACCTAAATCTTTCTTGCTACTGGTGGAAGGCACCATGCATCTGTCTTTAGACGACATGTTAGCTAACCTTTTCACTAGTAGCACCTGTCTCTTTTACCAACGACTAAAAATACCAGATAATGGACTCGTCAGAATCACAATTAAGACACCATATAACAGACTTAACAATTACAACTGAAAACACCAGATTTAGACATATCTCCCCAAAAGCGTCTAACACATTGTTAACGTCTTAAACACCAAATTTGGAGATATATACCCAAGAACGACTGACATATTTTGACACCCTGACTGGGAGACACAACCATTTCATTCATATTCAGGAAGAATTTCCTCACCCACTAAATGGTTGTTGAACCCAGGAATAAAGGCAAAATATAAAAGATATCATGGCCTTCTATCTTTTCTTCCTGTCTTCTTTTATATAATTCCTTTGTAGCCTTCATATCCAGGAAGTTAAAGTAGCAAAATAACATGGGGTAAGAATAGAATAACCCAGAATGGAGTCAGATAGCAAACAACAACATAAATTACCTTTGAAATCCCATAGCATTATTAGATCATGTCTTCTGTTAAAGGACATGGGATGGTTAATATAAATTAACCTTGTTGATCTAATAAACAAGAGAACAATTTTATTCAGCAGCAGCCAGAGAAGAAAATAATAATTCTGTAAGAGATAAGTAAATAAATAATGAAGTTTAAAACAAAAAGTATAACTGGAAATTTCCAAACATGGCTTCCTAAGAGAGAAATCTGAATAAATGTAGCAAATTGCTGCTATTGAAAGGAATGATTATGAAGAAATTTAAAGTGATGTGTAAGAATTTTTACTATAAAATCTTTTAATATGCAATTGTTATTAAAATCATTATGGATTGACGTCATATAATGTAAATACCTGCTATTCTATATGGCAAGCACACTCATACATATACTCCAGTTGAGATTTAAATAACTTTTGTACAATTAACTCAAATTACAAAAATGTTTTCTTAATAACATGAACCTGGATAGGTTTTTAATAAGTTGACGCAAACTAAAATGAAATTTTTAAAAATCCCAAAATCTTAAGTTCCATTGGCAAAGTTTGAAATTTTTGGCGATTGTTTACAAACACATTTATTCATATAAATGCATCTAGTTCACTTATTTTTCCATTTCCTTTTAAAATACAAGCCTGTCTAGCAGAAATAATTTTACATTATTGTCTGGCGCAGGAATATTTTGACTGTTTTGGTCCCAAACTCATATTTTTGACCAATGAGAATATTTCATGCCATTCTGCCCGGGTCACTTCCCCGGGCAACTATAAAAAGACAAGGTAATATTCTTTCACCCTCTTCTACACAGGCCTTTCCAGGAGGGCAAGCCTGACCTGTCTTTCTCTTTCTTCACTTTCTAGCAGCAGCAAGGCCCAGCCAACATTAGAGACCATATTCACTCTTCTTCACTAACTCTTCTTCACTGACTCTCTCTCACATATTTCGAGCAGTCCACTAAGCACCATGAGGAGACCTCATCCAATTTATAGACCGTTGGTGTCTGGGAAATCATTCTTTCATCATTCATCTTTCCTTTTAAACCAACAGATCCTCGGAGAAATAAACTGGATATTTTCAACTCCTGCTTTAACTTCAGCATTTTAATTCCTGTCTTGACGACAGTGTCTTAATACCGGCTCCATCATTTACAACCGTTTTTTTCTACATCCTGCGGCTTACAGCACAAAGGTTCTTTTTGTCTCAAGTTGTTAATAAAACATCCAAATTGAAAACTATCAATATCTTCATCAACTCATTTGTTCTTCCATTTGATGTAACAAGAGACGAGAGAACTCTACAACCTCAACTGCCATTTTTGTATAAATGGTAATATTATCTGCCCTCATGCATTAAAATTATTTAATGATATAAAAAATCTTTACCCACCCAATTTAAACAAGCTTAAAATTTACATATTCAAAAACATGAGTTGAAATACACAATAAATACACAAAATAAAATTAATTTTAACCAACTGATTTTCACTATATACTTTATATAAGTAATATATACCATATGAGATTCATTATATCCATCTTTATTGATAATATTGACAACATATTTTCAGCATCATGTTTTATAATACAGACAAAATAAATGCAACAAATTTTGTGGTATAAATACATTCAAAAGATATAGACCATGGAAAAATATATTTGATCAAAGTTTAATTTAAATATTTTTAATGTTACTTTAGCAGAAAGAAACTTGAATTTTTGTTTGGCGCGTAATTTGATTTGACCATTAAAGTTGCCGAACATTTTCACCCAATCATGATGACTTGTCCCATTCAGCCCGAACCATATTTCCTAGCAGCATCAAAAATTGAAGAAAGCCCACGAATCTGTCTCTCACTCAGAAATCCCCCAAGGGAACAGACGTCTTAATGTCTGTTCCCGAATAGTAGTAGCCTCATCAACCATTATGAGGAGAGCCATCTAGTTTATGGATCCCTTGGGTCTATTCCTCTAGACCAAGGGATTCTAGTTAAAAACAAATTAGATGATACACTCTAACAACTTCCTACCTTCTTTCTTTACTACGAGGCTTGCAGCATACCAGTGTAAAACCTTTTACTTCATGCTACCATTAAAACCTCCCTTTAAAACCTAACGATGTCTTCGTTCTTCTTCACCACCTTGATTTTCCATCAACATTTAGCGAGGGGATAATTACCAATGAAATACCAACGCTACCAATGTAATACCAACATAAACAATGCAAAACCAACTTAAACCTAAAAACCCCAATAATAATAATAATAATAATAATAATGTTATCCCCATCACTATAAATGGCAACCTTCCGACCTTGTGAGAATATGCAACCACATATAAAAACAAGTTAAATATACCACTACAAAAATGGAAATTAAACCTAAAAACACAATATTACTCCTACATTACTTATCTCCTGTATCAAGGAATGTTCTAAAAAAATCAACTTTGATTGGTTTATTTACTACAGAGCATCACTCAGTAAAAAATCTCCAACAGAAGACTTCACAAATTACATTGAATGTACAACAAAATGCCAGCAACAAACTTTCCTTCAACAAAATATCCAGAAACAAAAAATCCATATATATTACCTAAAGAATATTATAGATAATATTGATAGGCTTATCCAAAAAGATTCAAAATATGTATAATCCATATGATCTTGTGGGATGAAGTTAAAATAATAGATAGGGAAGAACATTGGAAAATAAAACGTTTTAAAGAAGTAGCACATATATTGGGCTACAGTGACCTGTTAAACAGACCAAGTATAGAGTGGAATATGGTATGTGTTGTACTGCCTACATAATGAACTTGCCCTCCTCCATAAATACACATCAACAAGAGCATTAGATGGAGTTAACCAAATCAACATGACACAATCACGTGTGATACCGTCTGCATAGTGGACGGATAGTCACTAATCCACTGGACTCTCAGCTTCCTATAAACTAACTACTGTTTAACCAGATTCACTTGTATCTTTTTTCTGTTACTTGAATATATATGTTTTTCTATCAACCTTTTTGTGTTCCCCGTGTCTTTCTTTTGTCAGCATCATAACCAATAATCAGAAAAGCTCAATGAAAAAAAATTGCAATATAAGCTGAGGTAAAAAAATAATAATAATTGTGAGTAGTATCTCACGTGTTGATGGAGGTATTAGGTTTATAAGTCCCCAAAATTCACTCTAAACTGTCCAGCAGCACACATGAAGCAAGGGATATAGGTGATTGGTTGAAAAGTGCTTCTAAGTGAAATCATCTGGAGATTGCAGGTTCAATTCCAACTAGAGGTAGATAACAAGAAATACTTACTATAGCTTAACATTTGTACCTGGTCATGTTTAATGGGATTAGAACAATCTACCCCCGTGGATTAATAGAGGTCAGTTTAAAGTTCTGTATGGGCTCCCAAGTTCAACATGAAACTCCTGAAGAAGGCTGAAGGACACATCGACCAAAATATTGTGAATATGATAATGAAGACAATGGTTTAAATAATTTAAGTGATAAAGAAAATAGATAATTTATTTTTGAGTTCTCTTAGAAGTAAAATATTAGATCATTCATTAAGATTGCAATAAAAAAACATTATAAACTGAAAGTTATTTTTTCTTATATTTGTTTATATTACTCAAACTTTTAAAATATTTCTACCAGACATAAAGTGATTCCTTGTTATTTCAAAATTTTCAAAAAGGAATTGATAGCATTAATATTTAACATCTCTTTTTCTAACTTTTATTGTTCTTCACCACTTAATATTAATGACATGAAATATTCTCTCTACCTACATTTTGACAAGATGAATTTTATATGGAAAGAAAAATAGTATTATTTTCATATTTTAGGTTTTATTCTTATTCCAATAAAAGAACATCAAAATTGTTTTGTTTGTTTGTTTGTCTGTTTGTTTGTTTTGGGGAGGTTTGTTTATTTTTATTCATTGTTTTCTCTAAAAATGTAATTAGAATAAAACGAATTATCATTCACACAATATGAGATGTGAAAAAGTGATAATCTTAACATTAAAATATTCAAAATCCTATATCTTCTATTTTCAAGTTATGGGCATAAAATCAGTCTAAAAATGTGCAGAAAATATTAAATATTTTGGCTGAGACATTAGTACCAAAAAAAGGTTAATATTATAAGTAATTCAGAGGTAAAAATCCTGGTATGAAAATTTTTTGGTGACAATATTATTTTTCATTTTGTGATTGCCTCGAAATTTTGAGCTCTAAAAATATATTAGAAATGAGACCAGTTAAATACTTTTTTAAAGTAAGAAAAAGAAAGCAAAAATAAAAAATTAAGTCACCAATTACTTAAATTATCAATTTCATTTTAATCTTGACATTTTTAAAATGTTTCTTTAGAAACAATAATATTTTTAATTGATACTTGATTTTTTAAATGATATTTGTTGATTATTGAATTTCATTTCATTCAACTAGTGTTTTCTGCATTTATTTTTTGCTTGTTGTTTGTATTGTGTTAGTATAGTGTTTATTCTGAGGCTAACATCAAAAATTGAATGAATTAATACTTCATTTTATTCTAACAATTTATTAACCAGCACATAAAACAATGAATAACAATATACAATCGTTCCTGCATATAAAGTTGAGTTTAAGGGACTTACCTGTGTGCTGAAAATAATATCAGGTATCTTAGGGTTTTCTCTCTGAGAACTTTTAATGTCAAATAGACACCACCAGGTGTTCCATGAGGTAATAGAACACCTGGTGATGTCTATTTGACTGAATTTAGGATTTTGCACCAAGACTTCTGGGCTCATCACATGAGTTGTATATCCAATCACAGAGAACCTCTCCCTCACTCACTCCATACACAGGAATTACCATTTTACAGACCCAACACTTGTATGAGATGGTTTGTAGTGAACTTGGCCTTGGGAACAAAAGGTACAAAAGAATTTCACAAATGATAAATAACAGGAATGCAGAAATATTGGAAACAAATAACAACAGTGACTTTTATTTTTAGTTATGGGTGTTATGGTGAAGAGAGTCTTTAGTTTGTAATTATTTTGGTTTCAGAAACAAACTTTTTATAATGGTTCTTTGAGTGTGAGGAAAAGGAAATTACTCCCTCGAATATTTTGTCTTTCTTTTTTATGGGAGGTGGAGATTATTTCTTATGCTTCTGACTACCTTGGAGTATATTAGTCAGATAAGTTTTTTTTTACTAACTGTGCTTTTCTCTTCTCTCTCTTTCTGACTCCCTTCAAATTCTCAATTCTTTTGTATATACCTGGAGAATTCAAAGTGGTTGCGGAACTTAAATTTGTTTTTTTATTGATAAATTCCTATCCTTAGGGAGTCAGGTGGTTTGTCCATTAACAGTGGAATTTTTTTGAATCAGGGTCTGACGTTGGTTAGACTAATTCGCTTCAAGCTCCCAATTCATTAATATATACCCCGAGAATTTACTAAATGTATTTCTTTTTTTTACAGATTGGACATTTTTAGAAAGAGATTTTTTTAATCTATTTTTGGTTAAAACCATTATACTTAGAACCATTATAAGCTTAATTGACACACCTTTCACACCAAACTTTCAAAATAAAGGATAAAATATGAAGACAAGTTAATTAATATGTGTTACAACATAAAAGAATACTGGTAAGTTTTATTTTGAAGTAAAAATTTGAGAGTAAATCATTTGGACAGAATTTATTAATTTTTTTAAATTTAGCTTGTGTTATTAGAATAATATTCAATAAGAATAAGGAAGATAAAAAATAATATTGTCACCAATTACTCAAATTTGTTATGTTTTAATTTAACAATTTTTTCCCATAATTTTCCTTCTACAGAGTTTATTGAAGAGTGTTTTATCAAATGGGATTTTATCAAATGGGATTTTATCATGACCATATTTTTTAATATAGTATCAGCATTGTTCAAAAGCTGCAACAAACAATTAATTTTTTAGTCTCTTGTTATAGTCATCATCATTGTTATGATCAAGTCACAGTGACAGTGCAGATTTCGTGGACTCTCTCTCCCCATCCATCCCTATCAGCCATCACTCCTGAAAGGTCTTCCAAGCTATATCCTGTGTCCACAAAGAGCTACTGTAAATAAATTCTTGCTCGTCGGCTAACACTGGCACATCTATGTGTCAGGATCCTTTGAAGAACATCACTTATGAGTTCATCTTTGCTTCCCCGACAGTGTCCCACACATCTTGTTCATCTTACTTGGATGGTTTTAGAGATGGGAGGTAAGTGGCCATACAGCTGTTGTTTTGTGGGATGTTGCTACTTGGATTTGTTCAAAATAGCTCATAGCATTTTTGTTTAGTTCCCATCTAGCTTTTTCTCAATGCATTTTCTTAGCATCCATATGGTGTATCCATTCTTTAGTATCAACACAGCCACATTTTGGAAGAAATCCTATATTATTTTATCAGATACATCAGATTTCCATATAATCGATAACCTTAGCTAGGTTTATATTAACATCACTTTCAGTAGATGCGACACTGCTGTCAAGGTATGTGAATTTGTCTACTAATTTCAGAGGCTCAACTCTTTGAGTGAAGATGGCTCTTTCTCATTTAGAACACATGTACTCTGTTTTATTTGTGTTCATGTTGAGGCCAATGCCTCCTTCTGTCTGCTCCAGGCTATCAGTCTGCATGGATAGCAGCAGAAGACATAGAAGGGTCATATCACCCTTCTATCCTAAAAAAATGCTGCTAATCAATAACAGATATGGAAGATATAAATGATATAACTTACCATTAATCATCAATGAATAACAGCTTATTGGTCTTGGTCTGAAAAATTAAATTATGTAAATAAGTTTCTGTAACAAAATAAAATAAAACAGGTTTTTAATAAAACAAAAAGTGAATAGTTGGATTTTAACTAAGTTAAAACTTAACAAATTTAACCACTTTTTCTTCTTTTTTTTTTAATCTTATATCACACAAAACCATGGGAAGCAGCATGGTGGATGTGAAATATGGTGGATGAATTGGTCAACAGCAAGCTTCTCCAGATCCTGGACAGAAGAAGCTCACAGATCAATGGCCAAGATCAGATAACCCAGTCAGGAAACTACTGCTACTCATCAATACAGGTGGTGTCCATTGATGAGGAAAAGAAAAAAAAAACAGACAACAAAAAAATTACCCTGACTTTAAATCAAACTGTATGTCCATATGTTATCCTGTAGCAAAATATAAATTCTTATACTAAGGTAACACAAATGAAAGGTATAACAAAGAAATATTTGAATTTTACTATTAAGAAGTTTGATAATATATAAACGACATTAAAAGGAACCATACAACATATATATTTTCAAATTTTAATTAATTAATTTAATTTAATTAATAAAATGCCAGAAATTTCTTTAACTATTTCATTTTCCTAAATATTGATGATTTACAGTTTCCATGTCTCAATTAAAAACAGTAACAGATGATAATTTTACTATAAAAGATTAATTCAAATAACAGGACAGAACTTTACCAAATATATCTTTATATCATTTTGAAATGATGATAATTTTCTTAGTGAGTGACCCTAATCAGATTTTTAATTTTTTGTTTTTGTCCAGAATGTTCATCCAAACTAAGTAATAATGCAATATAATTATTTTACATTTCCTCCTTGAAGAACTATCAATCTAACTGGTAATGTTTTGTCAAATATTGATAATTATTTCAGTTAGACAAATAATGTTTTTTTTTTTTGTGTGAAGTTTGGAAATATAAAATCTTTACAATTACCTGCATCTTGCAGTAATATGACTTCCCACTGATTCTTATCTATTATTATAATAGAGTGAGGAACACCTTCTTCTTTCACAAGGAATTTTTTTTTTTTTTACATTAAAACTTTCTCCTGGTTCTAATAAGTAGCTCTACGTCAAATCATTTAGTTATTTATAGAGAACAGACAAACTCTTCCTAATTATTATTATATTTATATTGATAATTTTAATTTTAAGTATTGTAATCTTTTTTCAGTCGCTAACTTAACTGAAATAATAAATACTTAAAAGCAAAACACAAATGAAGATGTTGTTAAGAATCATTTTAATCATATAACAGTCATGTGTTTTTTTTTTAATGTAAACACTGATTTAATGTTCAAATGGTTGTATGTTTTTTTCTTTTTTCACATATTTCCTCCATTATTTCCTGCTTTTTATTAAATATCCATCCTTATTCCTTTAACACTTGATGTCACATTTTAAAGCCCTGATGACAGTATAGCATTATAGCATTGACTTTCCTGCTTAATAAATCCATCACTTTTGGACAAATCTGTTTGTCAATTTTTCTACATGTTGTCAGATTCTTTTCCATTATTTACTTCTATAACTGTATATATCATTTCCAATAGATATGTTTTATGTTTTGGTATTTTTATGAGATATAAATGTGTGACATTATACACTCTCCAACTCCTAAGTAAATAATTTGCTGTAATAAAGCATGTCTGTATGGTTGGTTGGTTGGTTGGTTGGTTGGTTGGTTGGTTGGTTGGTTGGTTGGGTTTTATGGCATATCAACCTTCATGTCATAAGTATATAAGTATGTATAAGTATAACATATATATATTTAGTGAGATGTCTATAGTGTAATGGTTATCATCAAGAAATGTACATAGTGACACAAGTTTAAATCCTGGACAAAGCTGATTGCATTTAACATAGTACTAATACCTTTGGGAAAGGTATGAATCCAATTATTCTCCCTCCAGCTATGGGTGAATAGGACAGACAGAGTTCTTCAGCTTTGGTTAAGCAACCAATCTAGGAGAAGAAAAACTCTGAATTAAAACCTGTTAAACTCTGCTAAAAAATTGACCTTGTGTCACATCCTGCCTGTGCGGAGGGGTTGGTAAATATATATATATATATATATATATATATATATATATATATATATATGCGGAGGTAAGTATATCTGTACAGGGGGGTGTGAGAGCATAGACAGTATATATGCATGTACATGGTTGTGTATGTATAGAAATATCATTAAATTTGTTTGGCAACTTGTGAGGATAAGGCAAATTTTGATAGGTGATAAAATAGAAGAGAAATGTGCTTGAAAGGATTTTTTTTTTAAATTTTTGTCATAAATTGAGGTCTCTTGCATTGGTACAGCCAGAGATCAGTAGACAGAGAGCATCATTTTTTTTAAGTACATTAAGTTGATGTTAAGAGTCCTTTTAAACTTATATATTCAGGAAAGAAATTAGGATAGAGTTAGACAGCATCTTGAAAGCAAAGTGTTCATTGTGCCAGGCCAGAGAATCCTACTCTCCAGCCCTGTGGTGAAACAGAACTTAGACTTGAGAGTTAGGAGCTTGAAAGATGACCATTGGACAGAAGGAATCTCCCTTGCCATCCAAATTGCAATAGTAACACTCAGAGTTATCTTTACTAAATGCCATACACACCACTATCAAGTTGACTCATGGCTTGTGAAGTTTTAACTGAGAACTGCAATTGAATTATCATATTTACCAACCCCTCCACTCGGGCAGGATAGGACACACGGTCAATTTTTTAAGCGGAGTTTAACAGGTTTGAATTCAGAGTTTTCCTTCTCCTAGACTAGTTGCCTCACCAAGGCTGAAGAACTTAGTCTGCCCTACTATTTACCCATAGCTGGAGGGAGAATAATTGGATTCATACCTTTCCCAAGAGTATTGGTGCAACATGAAATGCAATCAGTCTCGTCCAGGATTTGAACTCGTATCGCCGTGTCTATTTCCTGCGACGATAACCATTACACCATGGGCACCTCCTTACTGCAATCAAATTATGTTTTAAAAGACTCTGAACAATGTGGGGTTGAATCCTTCTGCAGGTGAAACTGTGCAACTATTATAGAATAAACATTTTTTTAGCATTAAAATAAGCAACAAAAACATACATAAGAACATTCTAGAAATTTTGGATGAAAACCGCATTAGCATTTAAGTTACATTTTTACATTTTTCAACCAATTTGCTAAAAACATAGAATAAGAACATTCTAGAAAAACAGGATCAGAAACTAATTAAAAGAAAATATTAAGGCTCTAAAATAAACAAGTAAAAATACGAATTTGATTGGTCAAGAAATGTTTACACACTTAAATTTTAGGACTGAAATAAAACTATTTTTTGATCCGCTATTATAGTATAAGTAACAATGAATTTAATCAACTCAGTCAGTAGCAAGTAGTCAGTCAGCTGTCGGTCAGTCAATTCATTTCTTCCACAGCCAAAAGGTCATGACCAAGCTGCAGATGGTCGCGATTAAGATTCAAAAGAAAAACTTGCAAACTTTCATTCATCAATGCGACACGCTGTCGCCACAATCTTATAAGAAAAACACAGTGCGGACTTAATGTAAGTAAAGATAATTATTTCATGCAACTTACTTCAACCAACCATGGAACTATTTATTTAACAGACTTTATTAACATTTAAACACACACACACACGTGTGAACAATTTTATTTTATTTTAACTGGCCAAACTGTATTTTCCACAAAGGCTACTCACACATAATGTTTCTCATTTATTTTCACTCCTGTTTTATGAAATTTATTAAATTGTTTGTTTTTTAATGTTCATTGTGTCATATTCTATTTCTTTCATGTGATTGTAAAAATTTGTGTTGTATTTGTGGTGGAACTAAACCTCAGAGCAATACCCATAAAATACAGACGAGAACTCACTCACCTGCACCCACTACAAATTGGAAAGAACATATCCACTTAAATATCCAATTACATGTTTCCACTACACTATGATAAAAGCTCATCCACAAATGAATAAAGTAGAATTCTAATCTAAAATAGGCTAACAAAATTCAACTCAGAAATTTTGTTTGCATCCTAAAATGATTTTTAAATGAAACATATTTAAATCATCTAAAACATTTATTCTGTTTTCTAATACATAAAAGCATAAAAAATTAAAACAAACACATGCTAGGCTCACAGCCTGTTCTCTGCAAACTATGTTCATGCTTGCAGCCAAACTCAACCTCTGCCAAAGACTTTCCGGCCTATCATAATTCCTGCTGACTGCTGAAGCCATTCCTGCTGACCACTGATGATGCTCTAGCTTGCAGCCGATCCTGCCATCTGACAATCACACTCCAGCCCACAGCTGATCCTGCTACCAACCAATCATGCTCCTGCTCATAGCTGATTCTGCTAACCCTCTGTCTACTGTACAAACTGTCCTTATTAGAGCAAGCATGATAGAGAGTCTTATCTTTACAACTGTGAATTGCCATTCCAGTCCAGGAACATTCTTATCTTGTCTGCCCTCCTCAATAACCTTGTTCTAGATCACCAGTGTCCAATGATGACCAGCCAACCAGTAATGCCTACCCAATAACCTGCACTCGTCCACAAGTAACAATTCCTCTTGGACTATCATTAGCACTCCAAGGGCATATAAACATGCACCTCCCAGTTAACCAAGGACTGAATAAACCAACGTCTGCAACATACATATCTCCATCTTTGACTATCTCCAGATTCCCGACCATGCTGCTATACCTAGGAACCACACCAAACACCAAGATCATCCTAATCATCAAGACTTACTATTGCTAAGAACTTTTAGACAGCTGCATCTACACCTTTTAAACGCACCATCTGTCAACACTGCTGAGATGCAGCATGCAGCAATTTTACACCCATGCAAACTTTTCATGTACAATTTGCTCAATAAAGGCCAGACATTTAAATCTTATCCTCTTGTTATTGTCATTTGTCTAGTCTGCTGTCACTCATGCACTAACTTATGAAAGCTGGAGGGATTGATGTATTTATCCAGTCGTGCAACAGGCTTATCAAAATTTCTCAACAAGTAACTCTTTGAGAAGTTCACTGAGATACAAATTCAAAACAGCAGTGTGTCCTTGCATATATAAGGAGGTATGCATGTGTGGGTGAGAGAGTACAGTCTCTAACCTTTCCTGTTCATTAAAGTTTAGCACCTCAAACAAATTTCCTTATGGCAACTACTGGTGATGCCAAAAACACAAAACTTGTTACTTTTTATTCAAGCCCACCTGCATTAGCAAACATCAAAGGCTTGTCATTCTGTTGTCCATCTTAGAACACCTAGACAATCATCTATCAAAGAAAATGGAATGAAAACAAGAATTTATTTGTCTATATTCCTGAGATGAGGTATTATGTACATTGTGGGGTTTGAAGGTTTTTATGAAGGTCAGTGGCTAAGGGCAAGGCTGTGTTGCCGTAAGATGTCTGACTCCATATTTTGGTTATTTAGTTTTACCCCACGTTGACTTGGCCGGTGCAATGCCTTGCCCAAAGAAAGTCCATAAGAAATATAAAAAGGGAAGATAGAAACAGATAAAAGACGAAACATTTCTTTCATACTTTCCTTTATTTACTTGGTGAATGGACTAACCAACGCTGCGTCCCAAGACACAGCGTGGTGCCCAAAACACCCGATAGTAATATCGGTGTTGTCGCTTCGACGTCACTACCCGAAAAGAGATCGGTTCACAGAAAACCTGAGTATTTATCTCTTTTCACCGGCTCCAAATTCGCTACTCGAAAATCCTTCTAATTTTGGCGCGACCGCTTCTCATTGGCTACTTTACATTTTATTATTTTTCTTTTTTCTGATTTTAACCGGATGGATGCATGGAGCCTTATGCGTGGCGACGCATTTATACATTTTGTATCAGGCAGCCGACGAGTCAACATCCTGTTGGGAGTTCTTTGGTAATTTTTAAATCGCCACAACATTATTTACATTTTTCGGACTATTGTCCTCATCTTTGTCGCCATGTTTATCACAACATTTCAGCCATTGTACACTCCAGCCTTCTTCAGGTGGTTGGAATGTCAAACTTAACCCTTTATTTTGCTCACTGGGGTACACTGTTCTAGTTCCATGAGCCATGTTTTATGGATGTCAGTTATCAGTTATCTCCTGTTAATTTCTCCTCTGAAAGTTCTCCACTGCCTTCACCAGGTATTGAATTCACATTCTTAAGGTATGTCACTGGATCTAACCAATGCCTTTATCCACTGTGCCATGTGACCTTGAGGACATCTGTGTATGAATTTTTGTTAAAAATGGTTGCTTAAGACATTAGGTTTATAACACCCAGAAATTCATACACAGATGTTCTCAAGGACACATGACACAGTGGATAAAGGCGTTAGTTAGATCAAATGATATACCCAAAGAGTGTGAGTTCAATATCCGGTGAAGGCAGAGGAGAACTTTCAGTGGGGAAATTAACAGGAGATAACTAACATCTATTAAACATGGCTTGTGGAACTAGAACAGTCAACCCCAGTAAGTGAAATAAACATTCCAACCACCTGAAGAAGGCTGGAGCATACAATGGCTGAAACATTTTGATAAACATGGCGACAAAGAGGAGGACAATAGTCAAGAAAATGTAAAAAATGAAGAATTTATTTATTTCAATTTCTTCCTTGTCATAGGTGAGAGAAATAACAGTAGAGATATAGATAGTATAATAGATAGATTGATTTTAATTTTCTTGGCTTTATGGATATCTTGTAATTTATGTTTTATTTTATCATATATATATATATATATATATATATATATATATATATATATATATATATATATATATATACAGGGTGGAACAATAAAATTGTTGCCCTAGAAAAGATGACATGATTCCATTTCTGTTTAATGAAAAGCAGTTTTCTTTTTTGTTGCAGACCATCTACTAGTTGGCCAGTCGTGTACAAATCCCAAGAGTGATAGGAGCCTTCTATCATGTCTGAAAGTGACACAATGTTCAACGAGCAAGATCGGAGATGCACCACTGTACAACTCATGCTCTCTACCAATCCAAGTTATGAGAACAGGATGATTGCCAGCACCCTCAAAATGCAAATCTGGACAGTTCAACGCTTGAAGGCACAGCTCAATGCATTGGACGACCCTTCGGACGGCTATGGTTATGGTCTTTGGTGTGGTTTCAAATGAGGGCCACATCATGCCACCTCACATCTTTGAAGTCAGCTTGAAAGTCAACACCAAAGTGTACCTGGATTCTCTGGTGCAATAAGGTGGCCCGTGGCAGACCCTGGTTGTGACAGCAGGACTCGACGCCGGCCCACATGTCCAAAGAGACCCAGGCTTGACTTCAGAAGGAGTGCTACGACTTTGTACCCTTCTTTCACTGGCCCCCTTCCTCCCACTGGACTACTTTGTTTGGTCATATGTCGAGAACATCACCAACATGACCTTCCACAACACCAAAGCCAGCCTGATCGCCGCCATCCACCGAGTATTCAACGAGCTCCCGCCAGCGCTTGTGAAAAAGGCATGCTCCCATTTCCAGATCCGTATCGAGGTGGGGATTGAGGCTGAAGGCGGCTACATTGAATAGATGTCATCTCTACTACATAATCAAATTACCTGAATTGATTTTTTCAATAAAAGATTTAAGATAAAGCTGTAGTGTTGTTTTCTTTAGGACAACATTTTTAACTCAGACCTGGTTACATTGTCATTATAAATTTATTTTGCCAAAGAATATCATTATACTCCCCATCTCATTAGATGACTGTGCATGTTTAACTTGAGGTTGAAAAACGGCAAATGTGGATTACAGTCAATAAGTATATGGAAAAAAAGAAAGAAAGAAAAACCTATTTAAATTTTAAATTCTCAGGCGAGAGTAAAGGTCAAAACAATTAAGTGTTAGAAAAATTAAGAAACCAGAAAAAGGGTGCTCCTGTAAATTAACCCATCCTAATTTGAACATATGCTAGATTTTTCATTGCAGGTGGGATCTTTGGAATAATGTAAGCTTGTAAACTAAATGATTATTTTCGTATAGTTTTCATTCACTTCTTATACATATGCTAATTGGTCTTAGACTCTCCCTTAAAAAATAAAATTAAATAAAAATTAAAATTAAATAAAAAAAAACCTTTCAGCAGCCATCCTAAAAATATTCTATACATGAATAATCTACACCACTGTCTTCGGACGCTGACTGAATATATATATATATATATATATATATATATATATATATATATATATATATATATATATATATATATATATATAATTTCACATATTCTTTTTAATATTTTGCTTTATACCATAGTATCTTTTATTTCATTAAATTTTAAGAAACTATTTGGTCTATTTATTAACTTGATGTTTATTTAACTGCAGACATTATTTTGTGATTGTTACTCCCTAGATAATGGGTAAAAATCTTAGCTTTGATGTATTTTTATTCAAACTTAAGCTAATTACAAATAATAATGATAATAATAATAATAATTTAAAGATGTTTTCATTTTAAGACCTAAATTTAAATCAATCCATTGGAATCAACTAAAAAGCTTTTAATTATGAGTAAAAAAAAAAAAAAAAGGTTTTCCTATTGATATATCTTTTTAGAAAAATGATTATAAAAGTTCAATTTAACATAGAAAGGTTTTCATTTGATTTATTTAAAGTAAGAAGCAATTCTCATTTAGAGATAGATTTTTATAATATATTAAGCCACCATTACATACAACAATGCTAAACAACTTTCTGACCTTGTGTCATATTAACAGTCTGAAAACATTTTTGTTTCTGATTAGCTTTCATTCAAAGGTTTTCCTTTGAGGAATTTAAAGCAAGAATCAATTCCTATTTTGACGAAGATTTTTACATCAAGCTATAGAGTGTTACCATTACAATCTGATTCAAAGATTCTACACAACTTTCTAACCTTGTGTCAAATCTAGTCTGAAAACTTTTTGCCTGCAATTAACTTTTGTTCAAAATAAAACAAATCGGAGAGCTCCAACACATCATTTTTGTTTAAAATTTTTTACCTAAACAATCACCATTCTTAAGTAGACCTTAATTATCTATGATGGAAAAACTGATTATTTCGTATAGATAAGATTATTGAACTGCAGTTAAAGTAATCTCTCCATTGTTTTTTCCCCGGCAACGCCAGAAAATTCTGCTTGTTTCTATCTTTTCGAAGTTATTTCCCCTTATTAAGACCGCTAAAACATACCAACTTGACTTCCATCACAAGTTACGGAGATGGCATCAGATGGAGGACCCAGTAACCGAACTGAGGACGACCTGCCCAGGTTAGGCCAGTGGAAAAATTTTCAAAATCCTTATCCTGAATTACCAAACCCACATTTACCTCAGGTGAGTTATTTATTATTTATTTTTTTCTCTTTTCTTGATGAAAATAACTTAAAAATAATGCGTGTTTAATGTTAGTATTCTTTAACCCTCGTGTCCTTTTATGACTGTAAAATAAAAATAGCACAATCTGATTAAACGTCTTGAAAATCATCTTGGTATGAAAATTAGTCAATTTACATCTAAGGTCATTGTAAAATGTCACCGGTTTTTCTTTCGCTCGTTTGTGACTTTTGTTTTCTATTTTTGTTTTTTGTTTATTTTTTTTAGTTTTGGTCTTTTTTGTTTTTGTTTGGGGTCGGTGGAGGGAATCGAAATTCATAAAAATTTGAAAACGTTAGATATGACATAAGAAAACAAAGAATTGCATATATACTACAATTGCCTTTAAAATTCTGTGTTTAGTATTATACTTTTCCTTTTTTTTTTTCTTTTTCTTTTTTTTTTTAACACTAAAACCAGTAGAAATAACAAAAATCAAATCAAATAAAACAAAAACAAATATGGGCCCGTGAACCTTATTTAATAAACTTAAAAAGCAAATTAATATCAGTTGGCTCGAAAAAAATGAATAAAAACAAAAATTTGATAATTATTCTCTAAGAAATAAAAATTATGCTAATAAACATCAGTGTCTGATCAGTTTTCAAAAAAAAAAAAAAAAAAAAAAAAAAGGCAAAATATAGAATTTCAACGCGAAAAAGTTTAAAAATAGATAACTTTAGAAGACTGATAAAGCTTTTCTTTTCATTCTTTAATTACCTCTTTTCACTAAAGCTAACGATTACATAATTTTTACTGTAAGAAAGTTATATAAACTTTTTGGTTTGGAATAATTAAAAATATTACCAGGTACCAACTTTAGTCTAAAAAGAGACATAACAATTTAACAAAAATAACAAATGAAACCAAAATTGCTCCTTTTTACCAAATTATACCAGAAAAATCTCTTCAACAACTAACTTCTGATATAATCATCATAGAAAACTAATTCTCTCTTTCTTCTTCACTCTCAGGCAAAATGTTCTAAAAAAATAAAATTAAAAAGACCCCTCTCTTTTCCTGGACTTAAGCCATTTTCCTGAAAGTTGCAGAATGGGTGATCACCTTAAACATAGTAAGAAGAGCAATACTAAGAATTATTTCAGTTGTCTGAGCAATCTTGAAGAGACTAGTAAATTAGATATGTGAATGACTTATTCTAAAAACTTGAGGGGGTGTTCAGAGGTTATTATCGTAGGAACTGGACACGATGATCCTAGTTCAAATCCTTTACAGGGTTGTTTGCATTTCATGTTTGTGCTTATACCACTGGAAAAGGTATGCATCCAACTATTCTCCCTCCGGCTATGGGTAAACAATAGGGCTGACTGGTTTCTTTAGCCTTGGTATGGCAACTGATCTAGGAGAAGGAAAACTCTGAATTCAGACCTGTTTAACTTTACTCATGCAAAAGGGTTGGGTAAATATATATTCTAAAGACTTAAAGCAACCATTTTTCTGATAACACTTTGTTTTTCCAATTCTTTCTTTTTCATCTCTTCAGCTAGAATTTAACCTATAGGCAGTAATATTTACTTAACAATTCCCATAGATTCAAAATCAACAAAAAAAAAAATTACAAGAAAAGTCACCAAAAAGATCCAAAAGATCTGTAATCATTATCCAAGTAAAACTATTCATAGTAAAACTACACTACACTACCAAGGAAATATAAGTTTTATGTATAATATCTCATGCAGAATATAAAAGAGAAAGCAACAGTTCTCTAAAAGTCAAACTTAAGGAACTTTAGAAAACAATTATCTGAGCTGACACATCTAAATCAATCTTAGCTGAAAACATGATTTTCTCTTGTGAATAAAATCAAAATAATGATCATAAGTAATGTCAAAAAGGATCACATATATAAGTCCAAATAGAAATGTATCAGCAAACTGTCAGTTTAATAAAAAGTGTTCGCCAATGGTCCAGGAGACCTAGGTTCAATCCCAGGTTGCGTCATACCAAAGACTTTAAAAATGGTACTTGATACCTCCTTGCTTAACACTCAGCAATATAAGCTATGTATTAAGGGTAAAGTGGAGCAATCCAGGGAAAGGAGTAGCACCCTTCCCTACACCTCAGTGTAGAAGCTATTGAAAAGGGAGCCTTCTGGTCACCCTCAACTACAATCACCAACTTTACTATGATGTCATTTATATTTAAAGACCAAAGTTACAATTAAAGAAAGTTTTTTATTAACCATCAATCAGATACAATTATCTTCACAGGGAAACAAGTAATGTCCTTTCCTTGTTGAAAATTGTTTGCCTTTGGCAGCTAAAAGAACTGACATATATGTAATACAAAGCCAAGTATAGATCTTCTTTTTTTTTTTTAAATATGAACAATAACAGTTTAAAGATATGTGGAATAATGAAAAAACATTTATTTCAGAACTTTAGTGAACAACTAAAATAATTTCTAAAGTTACCTTGTAACTTCTTTCCAGAATTTTCCAATAAAACTTATGATTTTTTAATTGAATTTTTCATTGTTTTAAAAAAATATTTTCACTATGAATGCTTTAAAGTTTTTATTTTAAAATCACCAAATTGTATGCAAAAATATCAACATATTCTTATATATCTTTCTTTTTCATTAGATTTTTAATTCACCTTTTAGATCAAATGTTAGCAAAGATAATAGAAAGCACTTTTACTGCATTGCTTTTTAATTACTAAAAATCATTTTATCTTAATTTTACCAAAAATTCTTTTTAAAAATTATTGACCAATTTATTACAAAGTTTATCTAAATTCATCTGTCCATAATTCATTTTTAAGTGATATCAAACAATCTTTTTATAGTATCATTCTTCTGTTGTAACAAAAATTCACGAGGGAAAATAGAATGCTTAAAAACATTTCTATCAATATTCTCTTCAAAAAATTTTTGATATAGTTTATTTTCATTTATAGAAATATTCAGTATATAAAGTATTGCTTTCAGTACATTTCTCTATATTGTGTATTTTTCTACAAATTATTTAACATTAGTTTTAGTTTTATTTGTTCATTTATTTATTTATTTTATTTTATTTTATTTATTTATTTTTTTTTTTTTTTGGTAAAAAATCTGACAGAAATTCAAAATTTTTTCTCTGTATAATTATTTGATGTTTAACTTAATTTCTAATGTATGATATATTATAAAAAGAAAAGGTCTTTTCATTACCAAAAGTAGATTTTTAAAAAGTCTTTTTTTTTTTTATTTTCATTTGTTTTCTCTTTTGAAATTTACAGCTGTAAAAATTTTGTCTTCAACTTGAATCTTCATTTTGTTTAGAAAAATTACGTCATTTATTTATTCTAAAGAAGTGTTATGATATTTTCCATCTACTTATCCTCACAATTTTTAGTTCAATCACATCTGACAAAATACACATGAGTGGAAAATTATATATTTTAGGGAAAACTGTTAATTGCTTAAAATAAGTATTAGGTCTAATTACAAAAGAAAAACCAATCTTTTAATACAATATCTTTTTTTATTGTATTTGTTTTCAGAAGCCGCAAGTTTCTTTGACCAGAGAAGAACTTAGAGTCCTTCAAGAATGTAATCGGGAAAGTTTCTGGTATAGAAGTATGTTTTCCTATTTTTGAATATTTTAAACGATTAAACAACATTATATGTAACTGAATAAGTACTTGAAATTTTCAACATTCAATAAATATTGTATTCAGAAGATGATTCTAAGTATGTAACACATTGAAAAAATTCCTAAAGTTTCCACTAATATTTTTTGTTGTTTTTGTATTTTGGTTTTTATAAAAACAAATCTCTTGATTTTTTTTTTTTTTTTTTTTTTTTTTTTTTTATATATATAAAATAAAGCATTTGATATTTTTTGTTTACTTTAAAATTTTGAAATTGGAGACCATAATTTATTATTTCATATTTTTCTTTAGCTACTTTGAACTAATATCTTCATTTTTATTATAGAAAAAATATTAAACTCACAAAAGTAAATATCATATACTTTTTATTAGATTAAAATATAATTTTTTTTATTTTTATTATATTTTAATCTAATAAAAGGTATAGAACTGTATTCTCAAGATTGAGATAATTATTGATAATTTTGCATAGATTTTAAGAGTTTTGATTTTGATTTTTCTCTTGTTTTGTTCAACTTTTAATTCATTTATAAACACTGTATCATGAATTTTCATATTGATGTAGATAACAGCTGGTTATCATCACCAATACCTTAACATGTTGTTGAAATTTTGTGTACTTGATGTAACAGGGTTGTTGTTGTTGTTGTTGCAGCAGCCTGAATAGTCTTATATGTACAATATGATTATTGGTATGAATTACATTCACTTTTCTCATCACAAAATTCATAAATTACTAGCAAAATACTAACATACCTTCACATATTTAAGAAATCCTATTAACTGACTGCAGCCAACTCTAGTGAAATGTATAGGTAATAATATGAATATAAAAGGATTATTATTTTATGTTTATGCCCTTACCTATACACTTCACTAAATAGAGTTGACTAGAATCAGATAATATCTGAAAGTAAGCTCAGTGTAAACCATGTTGAAAATTATTTTACTTTGAATTTGCTTTCATCGTCAAATAGTGAACACTGATTCATTTCTTTGATAAACCCTTTTCATTAAATAGATTTAATTAACATAATTTTTGATGAAGAAAATATTTGGTATAACTTATTTACTATACAATTGTTTCTAGAATATTAGTAGTTCTTAAGTATTCTAACTTAATATAATCTTTTTTTGCAATTTTATTGTATTTTACTCTTTATATCATATGATTAATCCATTATATTTACTTGTTTTTTATAAGAATGAAACAACCTTGTCAAGTTTGATAACATGTCTACATGAGAGAAGATATATAAAATCTGATGTCATAGCCAAGTGTAATAATTCCTTTCTTAAGTCTCTGAAAATCACTATTAATATAGCAGAATGTTTTAACATTTTTTTGGTATGAATTGCACAAAAACACTCCCATTTTAAAATATATATTGCAATATGTAAATTTTGATTCTGTTGATCCTAAAGTTTCACCTCTAAAAGGATTTGGGAGGGGGGAATTTACCCAAAATTTGTTTGTTTATAAGTCACAAAAAGGATGTGTTAGGTGCTCTGATGACATTGGGGACAACTTAGTAAGTACAACATACAGGGCCCCTTGACAATGGATAAGTTTCCAAGTTTCCCCTCTACACAATGATTTCTAAATTATATTTACCTAATCAAACTTTAAAGCAATAAAATTTAAAAAAAAGATAAATTTTAACTGGTAAAATTGATGTGAATTTCAGTGTTTAAATTTTGAAAAATCAGCCTCCATATTTAGCAACTTATAAAAATTTTATATATTTATATGAATATTTCAAGTTTATAATTATATTAAGAAGTGAAATGGATATAACTTTTTCACTAATTTTATCAATCAATATTTTTGATTATTTTTTATGCTTCTTGAACATTGATATGAGTCCTGAGATTTTAAACCAAACTGATAGAATGAGGAAATCATACCAAGGATTTTTCATCAGCTGTCAAAGATAGATAATTCTTAATTATGATCAAATTATTTTCTCAAATGTAACCTTTTAACTTTCATATTGAATTTGATGAAATCATATCTTATAAAATCATAGGAATTATAGATGGATTTCTTTTATAAGCAAATGGATAATTAGTTTCATTAGTAGCAGTAAAATAATATTTTTGTTTGATTTGGTTTTGTGATGTCTGATGGCATGTCAACCCTTGTGGGTTATTTAATACCAAATCCTGTTTATACATATATTATATACATATGATTTGTAATTGAGTAGTTTGTAGCTGAGTTTATTTGTTTGTGCACAGTTAAATGGTTTCAATTATTGCTATTTAACATTAGTAAATCTTTTTATTAAGTATTTGTATCTAATATGAACAATTTGCACACAGCTGTATTGTTTCAAATAATCAATAATAATAATTCTTTGTAAATGATTGAATAGTTCTATTTTACCTGTAGATAGGACCCTAACAGGTAATACCACTCCAGGTCAAAATGGACCTGAGAGTAATGGTAATGAAAGGGTACTCCACATTCCCCAAACTCCAAAACTGGAGCCTCATAATCAGATGCAGTTTAATGTCTTACTCAGGATACATTTTTGTATTCATTTGTTCTTTTATTTATTCTTGATAGTTCTAGAATATTTACAAAGTATATATATGTGTATTACTTGTTTAATCTAAAGATGATTTTCTGTAAACAAATATGTTGATTACCCTATAAAATATTTTGTATTACAATTTAAGTTTATAAAACAAAACAGTTGTTGCCAATAGAAGATTCAATTATGTGTTATATATAGTCTTAAGTTATATTATTTAAAAACTTTATTTAATCTGTTAGTGAAAAGAAGAAAAAAAGTAATTTTTACAGTTATGATATTTGAAAACAGAGTAGAACTTAACTATAGTCAAACTTACTAAATGTTGATTAGTAATAAAATTGAAAAATGTCATTAAAATATGATGATTATTTTCTGGAATTTTGTTATATGTAGGTTGGAGATGTCTGAAAATTTTTAAAAGAATCCCCCGACTGAATTCACCAATCATAAAATATCATAAACCCTGTCTTAATTGATATAACAAAGCAATTTCATTGCTAAGATTTTCCTTACTCTTAATTTTATAATGATGTCTCATAAGGGTGTTATAAGATTTTAAATTAAAATAAAATACAGACTGCCTTTTTTATCTATTTTGTTATTTTAATTTAAAATTTTGCAGTATGAGAATCTGTATCCACCTTCAAGCTAAAATTTCTCATTGATCACAATTAATTGGTAAACAGATAGAAATTTTCCCAATGTTATTGTGTATTTTGGTGAAATAAAAATATTTTGACTATGAAAGTACTTACCAAGTAAGTGATTCCATTTGCCATTGCACTTAGTTTAGGAGCAAAGTGTAGTATCTGTTTTCTGTGTTAATGAAACATACCATTAACTTTCAACTAGGGAGCAAAGGGAGGTAATGTGAGGAGGTCACAGAAAGGTTATTTTTTAACATGAGTTTTACTGATTTATATGTCGTTAAAGCTGGGGGGGGGTTCTACTTTCCTTATAGATCACTATTGTCTGATTGAAGAATAAAGTATGAGAAACCCAAAATTTATTCCCAAAATATGAAAGTTTTCAACTGTTGAGTTGTGCATTCTATATGAAAATTGCAATGATTTATTGGAAAAAAAAGGAAAAGTTAAGCAAACAAGATAATGGTATAAAAGAAATATGAATAAGCATATCTTATATAATATTTACTATAGAACAATAGTTTATACTTTAAAATTATACTAATTGATCTGACTAATTCACTAACTCATACTTTTTTTTTTTGCATTCAGCAAGGTCAAAAGGTCATGAGAACTACATAAACTGAAAAATATACATTTTATGCCTACAACATTTTCTATAAGGTTTACAATTAAATACATACAAAACTAGCACACTTTTATTTTAAAAACTACCATAATTGAATGTTTCAGTGTATTTTATATATATATAACAATAATACTGAAATAGAAATAAGAGTTTGATTAGGTTCTGCTCAAATGAATATGTCACTTCAGTTTATGCAACTGTTTTCATATAAATGAAAACTTGATTTTTGTTTTCATATGGACAAATCAAAATTTTCTCGCTATTGTCCTTTTTCGTTAAACATCAGTTGACTAAAGAATATTGTAATAACCATTTTCTTTGTGCCGCCTACATTTGTTTACATCCTAAGAAGAGTCAGCAATAAGATCTGTGACCAATTCTATCTTACAGAATTTATGATAGATTGATAGTTGTAAGACTTTTTACATATTGAGATTTTTTGTTTTTTTAATCTACTTAAGTTAGCAATCAAACTATGTGCAGCACATGAAGTGATCTTGATTTGGGGATTATTAAGTTGCTTTTTGAAAATATTTTTTCTTTTGTACACATCCATAAATTTGATCTTGTTGATAAACAGACAATTCTTACATCAACAAAGTTTTTTTTTTTAATTAACTTAGGAACTGTGATGATTTTCTTTCATATGAAAATTATAATAATAAAATAGAAAAAGTTAGAGAAAAATTCTAATCTAAACATGGTAATCATATTGGTTGTACATTTTTTTTTTTAATTAATGAAATATTAAATTGTAAGAGATTAATAGGTTTTAAAATCAGTGCAGATGTATATTCTTTTGTTTTCCAAGTTAACATATATGAGTTTTTATAAATATATGATTTACTCAAATTTTCAATTCTTTACAGATTTTCAAAATGTGGCATGTTAAGTGCTGTTAATGTCCTATAAAATAATAATCTTTACTCCACTATCAATCAATACCTGTTCCTATAAAATTGTATTGAGAGAACATTTTTGGTTATTAAAATTAAATAAAGTTACTTTTAATTTATACAGGGTGTGATGGATAAATTGTCATCAGAATTATGCAAAAATGAAAATAACTCTGACATCTTATTTCATCAGATATATTTACCAAAATTACATAAAAATATCTTGAAATATATAGATTAGATTTATTCAAAGAAATCACCACTGGCTTCAACCACAGCCTCCAAAGGAGTTTGGAATCTCCTACAAGTGTTTTTGACAGTCTCCTTGGTAAATGCTGTCATTATCCTTGCCTTCAGTTCATCTTTCGTATTGCAAAGAGTTTCATTAGTCTCTGATTCAACTACACGTGACACATAATAATCAAGGAGATTATAATCTGGGGGAGTTAGTCGGCCAGATATTAGAGGTGATGTGGTTGCAGAAATTTTTCTCACTACTATTACTGTGTTCAGCCGCTTGTGGAGCATGGCACAGTCCTGCTGCTAAATGTAGGGTCTTTTAGTAGCCACCCTCTCAATACAGAGTAGCACTATCTCCTCCAGACACTTGGTGTAGGCCTCTATGTTGAGTCTGAGGCCATGTTGAAAGAAGAATGGAGACATAACATTACCATCACTAGTGACCACCCCCAAGCATCATGATATGGACTGGCTGTTTGGTTTTCATTACAATCGAAACATCTTGTGGGGACAGCGCACTATCTGCTTGCTAAGAATCTCAGACACTCCCATGTCTTTGGTTATAGATCTGATTGAATTGCTGGGATCATTGTCAATTATAGCCTGGATTTCACCAATAAATCCAAGAGTTCTTTTCTTCTCAGAACAATTAGAGAGAGATTTCCAAGTTGCTTTACTTTTGTAATCATCATTGGACTCATTCAACTCTTTTTGAATTCTCTTCATTGTCCTCAGATTGACACTCAAACACTTTAAAATCTTTGTAGCTTTAAGATTGAATGCTATGCAGTGTTTCCAAATTTCTCAAGGAGAAAATTGAATCATATTGGAACTTTGGGCAAGAATACCAAGCAATACAAGATACTGTTTCCAAATTTCTAGAGGAATTATGGTACTGCTTTTCTCACCAACAGTGCCCAACTTATTCTAGTTTGCTGTACAGTAGACAAAACCTGAAACAAACAAAGCACATGTGCAAAATTATTAATTTAAATTAGCAATAATTTACCTATAACACCCTGTATAAACTGTATTTCCTTTATTCAAATCTCTCAATTTAATGTTTGTACAACACTTAGAAATTTAGAAGATGATTTCTTTTAGAATTGAACAACTTATAAAGAGAAGTCTAATTTCATGATAATTAGAGAAATTCTTTTTCATAGTTCAACAAATTAATGTTTAGTCTGTTAATATATTGCATTTGAGTCTTAAGAACTTAACTTTTTATCTCCACCAGTAAAATGGCACAAAACTGTGCCTTTATCTTATGTTAATAATTTTAATTGTATGTATCTTTTTATCCTGTTTCTCTTTAACTTACTCATAGGTTGAGTAGTTAAGAAAAAAACTAAAAAGAAAAATTCCAATTTATTTCTAAAGATGTCTGAATGTCATACATTTAGGGAACGTTAAAGAATATATTGACCAAAAGTTAAAATCTAAAACCCTAAATGCATGAAATTTGGTTAAAAAATAATTTCATTTCTTATTTTATTATCTTAAAAATATTATAAATATGCAAAAGATTATTATATACCCAAACTTAACAAATATAATAATAACAACTTTACATATTTAAATATTTATTGTAGGTATACCAGCGTGTCTATTCTGTATTGGTGTAACTCAGTTTGCAGTTACAAAAGGTAAGTTTTCTCATTTTTGTGCAATTATTTCATAGGAGGGATGATATAATAATAAAAATATTATTATTATTATTATTATTATTATTGGCTATTTATATCAGTTTCATGATTATTCTTTGTATTTTGATACACTATATAATGGTGTTTATAAAAACCATTAGCTGCATATATATTCAATAGAATAATGTTTTATATCTTTTATAATTTTCCAGTATGATGTAAGTTATGGTCAATACTTTGATGTAAATATTGAAGAAAATTAGTTTTCTTGATCGATTAACATTGGATCTGTCTACTAGTTTTAGATTGCAAATTTTATGATTTATTTTCCAAATTAGCCATTTAAAAATGTTTTTAAATTTGACTTTTTTTTCTCTTTTTTTTTTTAATATGATAATGATTATATCAAGTTCATTTTGCTTAAAACTGTTTTTAATCTTTATAAACAATATAATATATGATTTTGAAATAGTTAGATTTTAAAAAGCAAACAATGAAATATGTCACTAAAAATTGTTTTTATTTCTTATTGATATTCAAAATAACAGCTGAAATTAACTAATTTCTTCAATTATTAAATATATTGTCTGAATTCAGCAAAAATCATATACTTTAGAAGTACTGTTGAAATTTTAAAATTTAGCATTAAGAATCAAAATTTGAAACTTTTAAGAAATTTAGTTAATAATTTTCTGATAAAATACAGAATCATGACAACTAGATGAAGTAAAAAGATTCAATATTTGATATTTAAAACTAAAGTAACAATAAAACAAAATTCTATTTGAATTTAATCTTCAAAAGTAAGGAGGACATCCATGATGCAAAAAAAATATAATCATAGTATACTTTACCAATATTGTATTTTTATGTGTATGTAACTCATTCTTTTATTTAAAGAACAGGAAACATTAAATTTATTTAACATTTCTAAAAGAAAAACTTGAAAGATATAAATCAGCAAGGTCAAACCAATAAAAAGAAAAAAATTAGAAATAAATTATAACCTTTCTTCTATTAAGAAATGCTCAAATAACAATTACACAAATAAATTGTCTTGTGTCAAAAGGATAAAATATTTTAAATTGTAGGTTTAAGGACTTAGGCTCAATTTTATGGTAACATTGGTTTCTGTAAAATATAAAATTGCGGTAACAAGAAAACAAACTATTAATGTTTTTCACTCTTGTTATAAAACATTAGGAAGTTTTGATTTTATTGGATTAAGAAAAAATTCAGTATACTAAGAGTTTGGCATTTTAATGAAATTTGAAACTAGCTGTTCAAATAATATCATTATTAGTGATGTACTGGAATCTATATTCAATCAGAAATATGGCAGTAGATATGAAAGAAAACAGATATCCAGTTTCACCTGAAATTGCAGCATTTGGGTGCCAAATTCCCAGATATTTTTTAAAATGTAAAGTTTTAAAATTCTACATCTAATTAATTACACACCAGCATTCAGCTCCAGTAAAAATCTCATCATGCAAAATATTCAATTTCAAGGAAGCAGGGTTGATTGAAGTCCTGCTTTCCCTGAAATTGAATTTTTTGTATGATACTAGTCAATGCACTTATAGAACATCAAAGTTTTATTATTTTGAAAGCTCTTAAGGGCCACAAAAAGAGCTCTTGCTGATCATATTTAGCCTGTGGGCTGCATATTGTTTAGGCCTTGGATAGCTCATTTATTCAAGAATTTTACATAAAAATTTTTACTATTGTTATAAATATTATCTAGTAGTATCCTGCCAGATATAATACTCTATATCCAATACATCACAAATTATAATCCTGGTTTTATTAGTCTTTCTAAAAGCACAAACAAAACAAAGCAAAAAAGAAATATTGAATAATTTTTTATGCCAAAGTTTAATCACAAAACTGACATATTACTTTCTAATATTAGGTATATTATCATAATGATTGGTAATATTACATTCTTGTTTTCAACTTGAGTCATAGATAAATAATGATTTCTGGAGATATAAGTACAAAATTAAAAGCATTTTTGTACAAAGAGATATAAATCTACATATTTAATACAAAATTTGTGCAAATAAATGAGGAAAAAATTAAGAATTGGTATATTCTGAACCAATTGATTACTAATGTATTGTATTAATTCCTAGGATATCTTAAACCACATCCAAAATATGGTGCTGGAATAAAAACATTAGGTAAGTATATTTCATTTACATCTTAATTATATAAGATAAAGATAAAGAAAATTATGATACTTCTAATGTAGAATATTTTTGTGATTAATTATGTCTTCTCTTGGTAACTCATCACTCAATAAGTCCCCGGCCTGACATATAGATGGCACCACTAATAAAAAGTCTATATGATTTTTAAAAAGTAATAACCTTCAAATGGCACATGTCAAAATTTGAGCCCAATTGGATTATTAGTTTACAAATTACAGTTATTTAAGTGAAACTACTGTTGCAAATTTTTAAGACAATGGAAAAATCTGAATTTTGTGTGTTGAAAAAGCATTGCTTTCTGATGTGGGGGGAAATACTGTTAAAGCAAATGGCTTGATAAGTGTTATTTCGACTCTGCTCTGTCAGAAACTATGGTTAAGAGATGGACTGTTGACTTTAAACGTGGTCATACAAACACAAATCATACTGAACGCTCAGGTCACCCAAATTCAGCAGTTGTCCTGGAAAACACCTAAAAAACTCCACAAACTCGTTTTGGCTGATCATAAATTAAAGGCAATAAAAGTAGAAATGTTGACAGAAATTCTAAGATAACAACAAAGCAATTTGAATAAGCACAGCTTCATTTACTAAATTCTGTCTCAGTGTTTTAACATTCCACTGACAACCTCTAAATTTAACATTCAACTGCTAACCTCTAAATTTAACAGCAGTTGCAGTTGACTCATCTCCTCTACTATTTCAAAGTTCAGCTATAAACCTAAATCTGGGTCAGCTGCAAACCTAAATTTGATTACATGCATGATCCAAATTCTGGGAAAACATTTTTTTTAATGAATTTACTAGCAAAGATGATGTGAAGAAAACACATCTACTAGTCAAAAAACTTGGCACAGTTGAACATGTCACATATTTCATCTAACGGATTTAGACTTTATACAGTGAAGCAACTTATTGGAATATTTGAGGAACAATTTTCTTTGTTCAATACAATTGTTTCAAATTGACTAAACACGAGGTAGACCATCACATAATTTTCACAGGTTTCCTCAATTGCAAATGCAAAAAATTTCATCTATATTCGCTTATGGAAAATCAGTTTAAATGCTTTATTTTTATCTCTGGATTTCAATCTGCTCACTACACAGATATTCAGACTTATCTAGAATCAAAACTTGAGCAACAGAAAGATATTACAGTAAAAGATATCAAAAGTGACAGTGCCAACATATACTCAATCTGAAATGCAATACTTAGATAGTTCAGCAAGCAGTAAAATCACTACTAATAACAGCATACAAGCAGGAGAAAATATTCCCAAAGGCATAAAAAAAAGTTGCCCCCAATATGTTAGTGTTATGATATTATTCATGTTTTTGTTCATTTAAAAAAACACTTGTGTCAGAAATATAACTGCTGTGGACAAAAGGAAAGCTTTTACTACTCAGAAAGTCAAAAATTTAAATACACAAAATTTTAAAAAAGCCCAGAAAATATTTATGCTATTCGATACATGACAGTACTGATAAATTTAATAACTATACACTCTTTCCTTAGATTTGTAAGTCACTATTTTCACCAGAAATACACTAGGTGCATAGTCCCTTTTAATTATCTTTTGAAAAAATATTTGCAATGACAGTTGTCAAGTGAATGTCAGTTTGTTTTTTGATAAGTCTTTATTTGGTTCTGAATTATTACTTACCTATTATAATCTATTTATGGACATTATTGTTGTCTCTGACGCTTCAAACTATTTTCCCAAGAGAAATACAAGGAAAAACCAATTCAACTGCAAACTATGGAATCAGATCAGTTATTTCACACATTTCATCACCTGATAAAAGTGAAAAACCAATAGCTAATGCATCCAGATCCCTAACACCTGCTGAATGTTATTATGGCCAAATCGAAAAAGAAGCCTTAGCAATCATATTGGCTATCAAAATATTTCATAAAATGCTATCAGGGTGAGATTTTACTCTTGTACCAGTTTGCAAGCCCTTGTTGGTATTTTTGGATACAAAAAAGGTTTCCCAGTTTATGCAACTAATCATTTACAACATTGAACCACAATACTTTTGGACTTCACCATCAAATATCAGTGGGATGATAACATTGACCAGATACATTGTCAAGACTCAAAGATATTCATTACAAGCAATCAGAAAACTCTGTTATTGCTACAGAATCCATGGGATCAGAAGTTAAAACATTGTTAGCATCTATAGTTATCTTACAGTCATTTTTTACAGCAATAATTTGTGAAGACACTAACTGTGATCCATTACGACAAAAATTTATCCATTTCCACTGCACACACTTGCCAATAGTATGTTCTGATCGACAACTTCAACCTTTCTACAAATGTCAATCTTCTTTGTCTGAAGTCAACGTTTGTCTTCTTTTTGCTGAACATGTGGTGGTTCCATTGAAACTTTTGACCAAAATCCTCAATTTTATTTTGAGCACCAAAGAATCAAACATATAAATGCCTTCGCTCACAGTTATGTCTACTAGTCAAATATAGACAAACAGTTGGAAGAACTTATACACACTTGTTCCAAATGTCATCTAACAGCAAAGTTCCCCCCACAAAAATAAACTGTATTCATGACCTGTTGCAAAATCCCCTTAGTCATGACTCCATATTATCTTTACAAGATCAATGGCAAACATTATTTGATCCTAATTGATGCTTATAATAAGTGACTGGAAGTATTCACCATGAATCACACTTCTTCCAGTGAAACTATTATAAAACTAAAGCAAGTTTTTAGCTGATTTGATCTACCAAATATTTTAGTTTGATATAATGGTAGTGCATTTACCTTGACAGAATTTTCAGCCTTCTACCAATAAAATGGCATTCAACACATCCAGTCACAGCCATTCCATCCACAATTGAATGGTCAAGTAAAGTGTTTTGTGCATCCTTGAAAGTCAAAGGGGAGATAACTACACTGAAAACTATGCAGATATGCTAAAACTCAAAGTAGCTCCAAACCAAAATCATCTACAAAACAATAGATCTCCAGCTGAAGCACTTATGAACCAGAAGATCTGCTTCCCTGTTTACATCATACATCCAGTTCCATGCTGTTTTCTCAAGAGAAATACATTTAGGAAAAACCAGTTCAACTGCAAACATGGTAATGTACTGCATATTTTTTATACCTGGACAATTGGTGCTCACCTAAGACTATTACAGTAGTGCTGAAAAGTAGGTACAAGGTCTGATTGGCTACCATACTGAACATGTTACCTATGATGTGGACATGCAGTTTTCTATCTGGATCCAATATACAAACCAACTACATCCTTCACACTTTCCAGTGACTGAATTATATGAACCAGTCCTTCCAGTGAACACTTTGGAACTTCCTCAGAATTCCCAACCAAATCCGAGGATCAAGAAAAGGCTTTAAAAAAAGAGATACAAAAACAAGGTCAATAGGTCACATTTGAAGGCAGGTCAAACCACTGCAGGTCAACTCACACCAACAGTCATATGAGTAGATACCTCAAAAGAGAGTTGCCCAGTCAGCTGGGACTATAGAATACACCAACTGCATCTCTCCAGAGTGGTAAAACCTCACCACCACCACCACCACCCCAACGAGTGTCCTAGATATGTCACTAAACAATCTGATGGTGAGGTTCGAGTAATGCCAGATCTTTGGGGAATACAGAGTACCTTTTCATTGTTATCACTCTCAGGTCAACTCTGGCCCAGAGTGGTAGCACTTGATGGGATCCTATCTGTGGGTCATATAGAACTAAACTGTATGTATGCTAAACTGAATTACTTGAAATAGAACTGTTTTGACATTTAAATTGTGTACTTATGCTAAACTGAATTGTTGGAAATGGAACTGTTTTTGTGTGCTAAACTGGATTGTTTGAAATAGAACTGCTTTTGACATTTAACTGTGTGTAAACAACAACTATATTTATACAAAACTGAATTGTTTGAATTAGAATTGTTTGACAAAACTAAATAGCTTGAAATAGAAATGTTTTTGATATTTAAACTGTTTACTTATGCTAAACTGAATTGTTTGAAATAGAACTGATTATTTGTAAAAAAAAATGGATTTGGCATTAAATAACCTATAAAGGTTGATATGCCATAAAACTCAAACAAACAAACTTAAAGGAGATGTGTTAATGAAGTACCTTCTAACAAATCTATTATTTTTTTCACTTCTGTCTGGTGTAAATGAGATCATCCCATTCACCATAAATGCTGAGTGATACATCAAACAGGATGGGGGAGCAAAAAAAGAAAAAAAAAAGAGGAGCACAGTTCAATCAGCAACAAAGCATCAGACAAACAAGGCTGAAAAGCACAGACATTTAGCAAGAACACAACAAATCTCTAAGAACACACTCCCCAACATCATTTTACAATTTCAAATCAATTTTTTCTTAATACCCATTTGAACTTCCAGATTTCTTTCACCAAGAAATCTGACATCATCCACTGCTCCATACAATCAACTTCACTCACATTTAACAATATATACACGTACCAAGGTCACCACTCTGTTATTATGACATTCATACTGTTTGTTTATTTATCCAGTTTCCCTCTGAAATTTTTGATGTTATCACTAACTGGTATATGTGACAGTATCTGAAAAAATCCATTTTAATATTAAAAAAATCTGAATAGAATAGTGTATAGATTTTACTTTTGATGCTATAAAGGCAAAGGCATAAATATCTGGATATTCAATCTGAAATTATCTTGAGTAAAAGAAAAATAACCAAAACAAATCAGTTGAGTTTTTAAAATAATATTAATGCTTTTCCAATTTTGCACTTTTGTGCTTTGTCAAAATTATCTTCTGTTTGTAAAATACATGAAACATCAATTTTATTTTATGAATTATAAAATAAACATTGCCATGAAAAGGAAGCATCATTAGCATTTCAAAATCTTGAAAAGCTATTTCAAAAAATTCAATGTAGAAATAGATAATACTATTCTGCAGTAATAACCAATACTCATGAAATATATTTCAAAACTGTTTTCTTTACAATTACTATTGTTGGTTGTACTTTTTCTACAATATTTGCTTTACCGGCTATCATTAATTTACATTTTTATTTCCCAAATCAAAAGGTGCAGCATTACTTGGATATATATTGGGTAAAATATCATACCAAAATGAATGTCGCCAAAAGATTATGGCGCTCCCAAATAGCCAGCTTGCAGAAACATTAAGGCAACGTGTAGCTAGGAACAGGTAATTCATTCATTACTTATCTCCCTTACTTTCATAAATTACAAAAGTCATTCTGTAAAATTTTTAAGCTTGAAACATTACTGAATTTCTGTTTTTAACATTTGTTGCAAAAAATTTTTTGTTTGTTTTTTTTTTAATATATTAATAAGTTTACTTTTGTATTTAATTTGATTTTAAGTTCATTAGTTCCTTAGGGTTTGTGAAAATTGCATTATAAATACTTTTGTATTTCATTGGTTGCTACGTTTAATGACATTTTTCCCTTATGCATTTAATTTTTTTAAAATGTAAATGACTTTTTCAAAGTTTTGAAAATTTTATGTTAGAAGAAAAATAAGATAGACTGAGCTCCATTTTGACATGTACCTCAAAACTATAATAGATATATTGTAATCACACTGAATTATTGCTGAAAAGAAAGTTTTAGAATGTATCAGAATAATTAATAGTTATCACAGCTATAACAGATTTACTTATCTTTCACTTTACTCATTCATAATAGAGTTTTAAAAACATACTCTTTAAATCCCAATAGAGTGAATAGTTATATTAGAATCACTATTTAATAATTGTACATATATTCACTATTAAATCAAGTAGATAATGTCTTGAATTATATAAATATATATTTAACTAAAATGATTTTAAATTATTCAAGAATTATCCTATATATAGATGAAAGACAGTTTTATTTTATTCTTTAAAACGTCTTTCATCCAATACTTGTACTTAAATACAGTTATTTTCCAAGAAAGTTTTGCATATTTGCAATATATACACACACACCATTTTACCAGTTTTCCACATTTGAATGCAGTTGCATAGATATTGATTTGTAATTTTTTTTTTTTTAATATGAAAAATATCAATTACAGAAAAATAAGATTATTTTAAACTTTTTTCTGTTTACTCTCTCCTTCTTTTGTTAAAAGAAATGTTTTGTTAATTCATTTTTCAGAGGTCCTTCAGAATTTGCCAAGGAAAATGCAAATAGTGAGGGAGTTAATCTGATTGGAAGTCCTCAAGCCACTGTACCACCAACTGGATATTCTATTTCTGATGTTTTTGATGAAAAAGCAAATCAAGTTTCACCTGATACAGAAATGAAACCAGAAGATTTTTCATCAGGTTTTTTTTTTTTTTCATGAGTTTGATTTCTAAATGGAATTCATGTTTCATATCTATTATAGTTACTAAATAACAAAAACTTGTTTTTCATTTAACTTATATACTCCTTACTGTGCCATTGGCCAAATGAGTAGAGTGTTTGCCTATGGTCTGGGAGACCGGGGTTCAATCTCCAGGTCAAGTCATACCAAAGACTCAAAAAATGGTACTTGATGCCTCCTTGCTTAACACAGCATTATAAGGGTAAAGTGGAGCAATCCAAGGAAAGGAGTAGCACCCTCTCGTACAACTCAGTGTGGTAGCTATTGAAAAAGGAGCCTTTGGATCACCCTCAACTAAGATCGCCAACTTATATATTCCTTCATGCCCCATTTTTATTATAGTGCTGAAATCAAAACCCTAAGATAACACAATGAATCTCGATAGTAATTTAATGTATCACAGATTTCATAATCTTTCAAATGAAATTGTTTGTAATCTTTTTTTACTATTCACATCAGTTTTCATGAAAATAATTGTACATTTATGCTTCGTAGGAATGACAATTATATTGAAAATTCATTTATTGCTTTATTTTCTACTACTAACTTTTCATTTATGTTTGTTACTATAATAGCAATAAATTAAACAATGGTTTATTTTAAGACTTATATACAATGCTGTCTATAGATATCTATTTTGGCCCGGGAGATCTGGGTTCAATCTCAGACCAAAGACTCAAAAAATGGTACTTGATGTCTCTTTGCTTAACACTCAGCATTATAAGGTACAGATCAATGGTAAAGTGGAGCAATCCAGGGAAAGGAGTAGCACCCTCTCCTACACCTTGGTGTAGTAGCTATTGAAAAGGGAGCCTTTGAGCCACCCTTGACTGTGGTCACCAACTTTACTTACTTATTTGCTTTCTAATGATGCAATAATAATAAATCATTACATCTGAATTATGATCCATTTTTTGGTATGTAATTTTAAATGTAATCATACACTATTCTTGTATCAGTTTTCATATTTATGAATGAATATCAGATTAAATAAGATACAAAAATTTTCACATTTAACAGATTAAATTTCATGGAATTTTATTTTAAAAGCAGATTTTCACAAAGTATCGATTTGATAAGTTAAAAAATATGATATTTGAAAGTCAAGGACAACAAATAAGTAGACTTAAAACAGAAATAAATAGATGAATCCAAAAAGTAGCTAGGAATGTTATTAGCTTGTAGGTCATTGTACATAAAGAGGTGACTTGACAAAAACTTTCCTCTTTCTTTGCAACATTTACTTTGTTTTGAAAATATTCAACAAAATTAATAATCAATATACCTTGAATAAAATTAATTTATTTTCTTATACCAATAGGGGTTAAGGCTGAATTTATTAGAAGTTCATTTATAGTGGTCCTCATTGTTTGTCAAACTGTAGCACTATTACACTTAGTGGACATACATGTTACCAGTAGCTAGCTGTTCTTTCTGATTTAGTACCATGAGTACATAATATATTCATTTTTTCTTTAAATTTTAACTGAAAATTTTAAATTCCATACTTAGGAAAGATATTTTCTGAGCTGCTCCGAATTTTATTTTATCATTAATTAAGAGAATCTCTTAGTCTTTGTTTAACATTTATTTAGTTTTAGATATATTTTAGGGTGTTTGTTATGATGTATACTAATCAAGGGTCCTTGCTAGGCTTCGTTGTGGTAGTAATCTTTTCACCTATCATTTCACTCCTGTTTTTTTATATGGAGGATATACACTCACATATGCTAATGAGAAACATTTTCACTGGTTATATCAGTACAGTGTTATGTTGTTTGTTTTACAGATAATTCTGGGGAACAGGAACCACAGTACAAATCTTATGGTGATCTTCGTCGTCAGAACAGGGAAATATATAATGAGAATCAAATAGTCAAATGGCAGAATATCCCAAGTAGGGTGAGAAATCAACAACCCTCTCCATCACAAGCTCCTGAAGAAAAAAGTTCTCAATGGATAACATCTAATAGTTCTAATCACCCACGTAAGATTGTTTATCTTACTTTTTATTATTGAAATTTAATGTTCTTTGTATGATTTCACTATTTAAAAAAATGGACTACATTTTATAAAAATTTAGGAATCTTCATTGTCAAATTTTCATTATTTGAATGAAAACTAATATTTTCTTTATCAAATGATTGTATTGCAAATGATCTAATACAGAAAATATTAATTTGAGTTTTGTTATATTGTAAAAGGTTATGTTTTATTGAAATTAACATTGTAAAATTCTATTTAGAATGTAAAAATAGCCACACAAACATTGAACATTTTGGTACATTAGTAGCATTGGTATAATAATAACTGAATATATTACAAGTTGTAACATTCAAACATGCATCATTATTCACCTATATTTTACACAATATTATATGTAATGATTTCAGTGATTTTACACATGCTTCTATTATATACCCTACCTATAAACATTAATGGCTATGTCCTATTCCTCATACTGTTATATAACCTACCTATGAACATTAATGGCTATGTCCTATTCCTCATACTGTTATATAACCTACCTATGAACATTAATGGCTATGTCCCATTCCTCATACTGTTATATACCCTACCTATGAACATTAATGGGTATGTCCCATTCCTCATATTGTTATATACCCTACCTATGAACATTAATGGCTATGTCTCATTCCTCATACTGTTATATACCCTACCTATGAACATTAATGGCTATGTCCCATTCCTCATACTGTTATATACCCTACCTATGAACATTAATGGCTATGTCCCATTCCTCATACTGTTATATACCCTACCTATGAATATTAATGGCTATGTCCCATTCCTCATACTGTTATATACCCTACCTATGAATATTAATGGCTATGTCCCATTCCTCATACTGTTATATACCCTACCTATGAACATTAATGTGTATGTCCCATTCCTCATACTGTTATATACCCTACCTATGAACATTAATGGCTATGTCCTATTCATATACCCTACCTATGAATATTAATGGCTATGTCCCATTCCTCATACTGTTATATACCCTACCTATGAATATTAATGACTATGTCCCATTCCTCATACTGTTATATACCCTACCTATGAATATTAATGGCTATGTCCCATTCCTCATACTGTTATATACCCTACCTATGAACATTAATGTGTATGTCCCATTCCTCATACTGTTATATACCCTACCTATGAACATTAATGGCTATGTCCTATTCATATACCCTACCTATGAATATTAATGGCTATGTCCCATTCCTCATACTGTTATATACCCTACCTATGAACATTAATGGCAATCTCCCATCCCTCATAAATACATTGGACATTATTGTAAGAGGCAGGGTGAAAATATACTAAGTAGTAACCAGTAGCAGTGGATACCTTCTTCACGCCGCTGGCGAGTATTGTATTTTGTTAATGTTATGAAGTTTTTTTATTTCATTTCCAACTTTTGCTTTGGTTCTTTCGCATTCAGTAAACTTTTTGTTAGGTTACAACATACATATCAAAATAGATATGATTCCTTTATATATAGATGTACACACGGATTAATATACCTTGCACTTTAATGCTCATAGTATCTCTTTTCCGAGTTATAAATTGACATATTGTTATATACCCTGTCTATGAACATTAATGGGTATGTCCATTCCTCATGTGGTTTTATACCCTACCTATGAACATTAATGGCTATGTCCCAATCCTCATACTGTTATATACCCTACCTATGAACATTAATGGGTGTGTCCCATTCCTCCTACTATTATATACCCTACCAACCAACCTTAATGGGTATATCCCATTTCTCATGAATATGTTGGACATTATTGTGAGGGGGATGAAAATATACTAAGAAATCACCACTAGCAGCAGTTACCTTCTTTACGCTGCTGGAGAGTATTGTATTTTGTTAATGTTATAAAGATTTCCATTTCATTTCCAACCTCCATTTTGGTTATTTCTCATTCAGTAACCTTTTTGTTAGGTTACAACAGATGACATATATTTGAATATGACTGAGAAATATTATATATATTTACAAAAAAGTTGTAATGATGCAGGACATGAGGAACAAAAGTTGAGTTATATATTTGGTAATTCAAATTAAATCTTTAATTTTCGTGTGTTCTTTCTATTTTCCTCAATATATTATTCACTAATTGTTTTCTTTTTTCTGACATTTAAAAATGAAATTTTACAGTGACTTATTATTATTTTATTAATTATGCAAATATAATTTTTTCCACATGAAGTGTCAAGAAAATATTTTGTTTTACAGGTGGACCAACAAATAAATATGGTGATGTATGGGAAGAATGAAGCTAAATGATACCTTCTTTGAATTACTTGTGTAGAATGAAGTAGAATAAATATAAAATTTATGCAGGAAATGTTAAAATGTACTGGCTGTTTTTCTGTGATACACAATAAATTGATATGCAAAATTTGATTGTTTACTGTTGACTTCTTGTTGACCTAGAATAA
Organism: Sepioteuthis lessoniana; assembly: GCA_963585895.1. Taxonomy (NCBI): domain Eukaryota; kingdom Metazoa; phylum Mollusca; class Cephalopoda; order Myopsida; family Loliginidae; genus Sepioteuthis; species Sepioteuthis lessoniana. Next base: position 31,516 of record CAUZXS010002961.1, on the reverse strand, counting down.
ATGTAATCTGCTCAGAGTGTCTTTTGATTTGCTTGATCCAGTCTTATTTTTAAAGTTAAAACATTTTACTTGTTGTCATTTACTAAGCTTAGCTTATTTAGCACACATTGAGACTCAAGCTCACTAAGAATGGTATACTAGCTTAGCTTGCTAACTATTAAACCACATGAAGTGCCCAAATTATTTTCTTTGAAATGTAAGATTTGAATTTTATCAAATTTCTTTTCAACAAACTCAAATTTTTATATAACATTGACTCGGCCTTTGTTCTTTTAATTCAACATTTTTTAATGTCAGAGAAAATCAGAGATTTATTTTTAACATTTCATAAACTGACCACAAATACCAAAATATATTCAGTTCATTGTAGGAAAGTCAGAAGATAAAAATAAAAGCATAAATTTTTTTCTTTCAAATTAATTGCTATTCTAATCAAATGAGTTTTGAAAGATTTTTTTTTAAATAATAAACTTTGAAAATAAAATTAAAACAAATTTTAGATTTTTAGCCTGCAACTTTTTCTTTTTGGCTTCAGAGAAATTTATTGTGTGATTTTAAAAAATATCATTTCTCAAAATGTTTTTGTATATTTGAGTAAATTTTTATACAGAATTTAACTTTTTAGAATAAGTTTAATGATTTAAATTTTTTGAATACTAAATAATTATATTTTATTAAACAAAGTTTCTTAGAGAATTGTAATAGCCCTGTTTTTAGGCGATATTAACAATTTGTATCCACGGATATTTTCTCCGGCCATTTCATCTCCCACGCTGATAGAAAAAGTCCAAGATTCTTTTGATTTGGATGTTCGTTTTTTTTATTTCTCTCAATTGGACTTGAAAGAGGCGACGTTACACTCAGCGCAACTATGTTTTACTCTTTCTGTCACGGCAGCACGTGCAGGGTCAACTGCTATCACAACTACCTCTAAGCATGTGTGAAGACAACTGCCCCTTCTCTCAAAAAGCTACCTCTATTTATTTAGAAAATCCGGAACTAAATTTCCCACTGATTGAAGAAACATAAATTTTTTATCAGGCTGAGAATCTAAAATTTGTTGGTACTAAAAAAATCTACCTGTTTGATCTCTCTGGGGCATGAACTCAAAACCAGATTTAATGGCGGCCAAGGCCTTTCACCCAGTGATCTGACATCTCAAGAGAAAGAAAAACTTTTCTTTCCCTTTTTTTTTTTTTTACTTCACTCAGGATGGCCCACCCACGTTCAAATCCGGACACACACACACACACACACACACACACACACACACACACACACACACACACACACTCCTAGTTCAATTTCAACATGATACAAAGAAAAATGTTCACTTCTGCATCTTGTCACAGAATAGACAATTGGGTAATTATCTATGATTTGTACATATATGAATAATACTGTTATTTTTATGGTGACAATGCTAAGAAGTTAATGTTTATTGTCCAATAGAGGACATTAGTTATCCTTTTTCTTTTTTTCATCTTGATATTCTGGGGTCATAACTTTGCTTTATAGCTTGGAAATTTTCAGTTAGATTGTGCAAAAAAAAAGAATAATACTTTTCTTTAAAAGTCAGGAAAATGTAATTTTTTAACATAAAAATACAAAAGAATGCAGACTTATTTACTTTATGAGTACAGATAAAGAAATTCAAAAGGTCAATGAAAACTTGTCCTCTACACACCTGCAAATTGTCAAAACAATCAAAGTAAGCAGGTGGCAAGAATATTATTTGGGGTTTGTTGGTGACCTATTTAAAGTCATAACATCCCAAATTGTCCATCTGTTGGAATTAAAAGGTCAAATATGGGCTTCAGATAGTTTAATCAGATCTTTGATTGTTTGTTTTTTTATTATTGGTTGATATGAAAAAAGGTGTGGGGTAGGACCCTTAATTAGCCAAGCCCCTATTGTGCCTTGATTGGATGACCAATCTGTAAGAGGAATACTCTTTCCACAGATGTAAATAAGAAGTTTTGATTGGCTAACTGATCATAAAGTAGTAGAAAAATATGAAATGATCTGTGATTGGTTAGCCAATCAGAAATGTTTATTCCCAGAGGCATTCTCTATAAAAATACTTCTTTAAATGTTCAAAAAGGGGAGAAAATTCAAAGACAGGAGATAATAACAGAAATCTTTCCAAGAACTAAAACCTCTCCAGCAAAAAACACAATCTCTAAAAAAAATTACTAGACTGATTAACACAGGAAGACAGTACCAGCCAGATTTCTCAACTTGTCTTTCTCTAGACACAAAAATACCCAAGTAACTTGTTCCAACTGACCACCCTGAGCGTCAGAAGTTCCGGACAGATTGTATCACCCCCACCCCACACTTCTGTGTATCTTTCAAACACAGCATGGCTACAGAAAGAAACTTGTATTAGTCATAGAACTGAGGCAACATCAAGTACCATAACTAGCATAGGACCACATATATGGTTAAATAAAAAAAAAACTTGATTTACTTAACCTAATAGATCCAGTTTAACATTTTATTTTCGTTGTAAATTAGCCCCCATCACTAAAACTTAAATTTTCAAAAATGAATATGCTAAAAACATTCTCTAGTATTTCCATATGAATGAAGAGTTTGACAAAAAATTCTAGGATATTGTAAGTAATTTTAATAAAGATTTTTAAAAAAACACGTCATGAAAAACACACACACACACATACATATATATATATATATATATATATATATATATATATATATGAGGCCAAACTTTTTGAGATCTTATTTTTCAGATGCAGGTATCAATGGGGAACAAGAAAAGTTTTGGTAAAAAAAATGTTTTGTTATTAAAAAGTTTGGCTTTGAGCCACCCTCACCACACTTTTAACTTGAAGTAATGAGGGCTCCACTGCAACATAAGTTTGAGAACCATTGTTCTAGGGTCCTATTAGTCAGCATAGAAAAGTTGGTGGCTGTTCTTGCCTTCTAACAGACAAACAAGACATTCAGTAAATTATAACAATATTTGCTAAAAGGGAAAGTATAACTTTATTGAATGATTCCCTTTTTTACACTAAACCAATTTATTTCACTTTTTTTTTTTTTATTAATATTGTCTATCTAGGTTGACATTATTCAAAATAGAAGAAGCTAAGTGAATCTTTCTGCTAAGAAATAAGTGAAATCCAAGTAGACAGAAGAAAAGTAAATGTTTTACCATCATTCATTAAAAAAATTTTCTACCATTTTCTTTTTTACAAGTGGATCAAACTCATTATCAAGTAAATATTTCTTACACAAGAAGTATAGGTAAGTATTGAAATAGATTGATTATCAGAATAAGGCAAATTAATTTCAGGTGGCAGGTTATTACTGGTTTGTGATTTTGAACACATTTAAAATTTTAAACACATTTCTTTTGTTATCAACAGCAGCAACTTTAACTGGATTTGATCTTGAAATACCCAGCATAAGAAGCCATTGCCTTGTTCATTAATCATTGAAAATGTATGGTTTCTTTTTCTGTTGAAGTTGATACAATCACTTTAAGCTTAGTTTGAGGTAAATATCTTTCTAATGATAATAAGTAGTAGAAAAATATGAAATGATCTGTGATTGGTTAGCCAATCAGAAATGTTTATTCCCAGAGGCATTCTCTATAAAAATAACTTCTTTAAGTGTTCAAAAAGATATTTTTCTACTACTTATTATCATTAGAAAGATATTTTAAACATCACTATAGTTTGCATTATCCACTATAATTATTTTTATTGTAATATAATTAGGAACTCAGGATGATTGTTTTAATAGTAAGTTGTTGCCTCTCTAGATTTAAGGTCAACCAGAAGACAATGGAAAAGGAGGGATGTATATGAGAAATGGATTCAAGGAAGTGGGAGAGAGGTACTATGACAAGTGAGAAAGGAATAGCAGGTTCTCAAAATCTAGGTCAGGATAGCAGCAGCCACCCAAGTCAAAAATAGATATGTATCAGCAGCAAATTGGAAGATGGGGTGTGATTGGCTAAAAGAAGCTCTTCTGTTTGAGCTTCTTCCAACCAATCACAGCCAGTGGTCAATTTGCTGCTGATACAGAACTCCAAGCAGGCACATACAAGAACTACAATAGAAGACAAGAAGGATAATATCAAAATTTGTGTCTACCCAACAGATGGTGTTTGAATGTTCATCACTTTTTCTTATGGTGAGGTTACAATGGGAGTCAGACTGGAACTTAAAGCATAGTACTACATTAATTGACCCATTATAACCATGATACAAATGTCTATGTAGTGCTGTAGTGTAACAAATGGCTATTGGGTGCCATAACACTTACAAATGTCTGTTGAGAACCATGATGGTATAAACGTCTATTTGCTGTTGTAGTATTTCAATATGATTAGATAGTAACATTTCTTATATAATCAGCAGAAATTAAATAAATGAAGAAAGTATTATGAAAAATAGAGTTAAGATATAAACCATTTTAGTCTTTATCTAATATCATTTAATTTTCTTTCTTTGGGAAAATCTATGTGAACTGATTATTTACTTATATATCAAATATATGTGTATTTGACTTTTGTTTAAAGGATTTAACACAGGTCAGTTGTAAGTGGTAAATTTCACTTTTATTGTAGTCAAAGGAAATCAACACATCTTTAGAATATATGAAATCTAAAATTAGACTGGAAAAAGTGATTTTTTTAACATAAAAACTGACTGATATTTAATGATTAATTACAAAATCAATGAAGATAATAGTGTGCTTTATTTTCAATGGCATAATACAATTAAGGAGGCAAATTATTAATGCATGTTGATCTTTATTTTCAGAATTGATCCATTAATAGATTATACTTAATGATAAGCAAATATTCACTCTCTTGACAAAATTGAACTGGCCAGATCAAGAGGAATACATTAGACAAGTTTTCATTGAATAGTTCAATTATAAAGGGTTCAACCACTTTATTTTATATGTATTTGTGTGCATGGATGTATATATGCGGTGATATCAAAAGATTAGTACATGAACTGAGATAAGTGATAATGACTAGTGAATGAATATCTTAGATGGAGTTAGTTGACTACTATAGAGCTGAATAAGAACAGTAATATTAGCCAGGGGCCCCACTTCAATAACCCTTAAAAAGTTATCATCCTTTTGAGTATCTTGGAGGCATACTGTTATTAGTTGAAGTTGAAGGCAACCCGAAGGCTTCTTTTCAATAGCTACTGCACTGAGGAGGTGTTGGGTAGGGAACTATTCCTTTCCCAGGATTGCTTCACTTACCCTTATGGTGCTGAGTGTTAAGCAAGGAGGCATGAAGAACTATTTTCGGAGACTTTGGTATGACTTGATCCAGGCCTCCCAGATCATTGGCGAACAATCCTACTGATTTCAATCCCAGGTTGATATCACATGTTTAGGCACATTGAAGAGTGGAGACATCTAGTGATATTTTTATTTTTGGCTTTATGAATGACCTTTATGAATGACCTGTAAATGGCAGTGAGGAGGTATTAGCTGTTCATATAAACATGTTAACATTTGTGGAAAGATCAAATCAACTCAGGAGTTTAAGTTGAGTCTAAGCACATGCTAAGAGACAGATCAGCTGAGAGTTGTGATTAAGCTGAGAGTCTAGAGTAAAATTAAGGAAATCTGAATGTCATTTATATTCCAATGAACTTTGCCCAGTGTGTGTTACTAAGTGTCACACATACACACATTCTCAATGTATCTTCAAAGTTTGTCTTCTTTTTTTTGTGACACCACTTTGCAATTTGTGCATCTTTGAACCAAACCTGCAAAACTGAACAACATCTGGTCAATGTTATGATGCAACAAAGTGCACAGATTGCAAACCAATTGTGTCATAAGCTTAATGATAAGTAGATATTGACTCTCTTGATTAAGTTGAGAAAATTCATAACAAAGGGCACCCATTGGACAAATTTTCATTAAATAGTTCAATTATAGAGAATCCATCACTTTTTTTTCACTGGTGATCATTGCTGAAATGAAAGAAAAAAAATCAGAGCTTTTAGTTATATGCATTACTAGTAAATAAATATTTTTATTTCCCTATAACTGCCGTGGCATTTCTTACACAAAAAATATAAGCAGGTATTAAAATAGATTGATTATCAATATTGGGCAAATTAATTTCAGATTGCAGTCACTTAATTCCAGGTTATTTTTTGCCTTATACAAGGAATGGCCAAAAAGTAAGATACAAAGGGGAATAAATCAACAAGACTTAAAACATTGTAAAAGCTATAAACTCAAAGCTAAAGGGAATTGTAATTTTAAATTGAATGCATACGTTATATCGCAATGAAGATGATTGCCACCATAAAACAGTGGATAAACATACAAGTATAATAAGTTTAAAGAGAAAAATTCAACAGAAATTCATCCTGCTAAATTACTGCTGTGTATGATGAATATGTAATTGTTGTATAGCCACATACAAATACAAATATAAGCGGAAACATAGTCAACAATAATGACAAACTTCAATGAACAAACAAACACACTTCTTTATAAAAACTCACACTTTATTCTCGGAAGGGTTGATGTTGGTTGTGTGTGAGAGATGAGCTGGAGACGGGGACAGACTGCTATATTGACCCAGCAGTACTTCTTTCTCATCTTGGCTGGGTTGCTCAACCATGGCTCTCAGTTCGGCATCTTGTCTCCAACTGACTCTTTCAAAAATCCAAATTCTCAGCCCATTGCTTCCGGGCATGATGTCATTCACACTCCAGTCTCATTTTCTATCTGGGGTTTATTATGACAATTGTAATTGTCATATCCTCTGTGCGTGAACATAGACTGTACCCAATGTCTGTACATCTGAACTAAGAGCCGAATAGTTCAAAGCCCAACCAAACTGAATGATAAAATATAATTAATGAAAAATGATTAATATAAAAAAATCATTCTGTAATTATATAACATAATGAGGAGGAAACAGGTATGAATTTAACAGGTTTGAATTCAGAGTTCTCCTTCTCCTAGGCTGGTTGCCATGCCAAGGTTAAAAAGTCCAGTCTGCCCAACTATTTGCCCATAACTGGAGGGAGAATGATTGGATTCATAATTTTTGCAAAGGTATTAGCACTATGTGAAATGCAAACAGCCTCGTCCTGGTTTTTGAACTTTGAACATGTCCATTTCTAATTATGATAACCATTATGCCAAGGGCATCTCAGTCTGATGTAAGGTATTCATCAATGGTGATAGGAAACTACTGGACAAAACTCATGTTGGGCATCCATGTTAATATAATAGTCCATAAAATAACCCGTGAGTTTGGATGTTGGAAATTGTTATGTGATATGTAAGCAAATGACTAAAGACGGTGAATGAATTGATAGGTGGAATGTTTTACTACACCAGTTTATAGTACTGATATTTATCTAAAAAGCAGTTCCACACAGGGACAGTTTCGTTGCCAAAATACATGGGTTAGCTTAATGCCATGTTATTTGATGGTAATGGAACAAATATATCAATATCAATGGTGATAAAAGTCAATTTATATGAATCTATCAAATTTATCAATTAAGAAAATTTCTACTCGTTACACGTATAATTTTGAGGAGGTGCCAGTGGTGTAATGGTTATCGTCGTAGAAAATGGACACGGCGACACGAGTTCAAATCCTGGACGAGACTGATTGCATTTCACATTGCACTAATACCCTTGGGAAAGGTATGAATCCAATAATTTTCCTTCCAGCTATGGGTAAATAGTAGGGCAGACTAGATTCTGAGGCAACTAGTCTAGGAGAAGGAAAACTCTGAATTCAAACCTGTTAAACTCCGCTTTAAAATTGACCTTGTGTCATATCCTGCCTGAGCGGAGGGGTTAGTGAATATGGTTACACGTATAATTGCTAAGATCTTGTTGGTATATTTTTTTAATGAGGAATAATAAAGTCATTGGCAATATTTACTATGAATAATAAAATAGATGATATAATCATTAGCAATAGCAAACTGTTTACTAACATCAATGACTGAGTGGCAATGAACAAGATGACTGTCAACGTATATGATGTGACAAGCAGTTGGCAAACAACAATGATTGACTGTCAACGTGTACGATGTGACAAGTAGTTTGCAAACATCAATGACTGGCTGTCAACGTATACGATGTGACAAGTAGTTTGCAAACATCAATGACTGACAGTCAACGTGTACGATGTGACAAGTAGTTGGCAAACATCAATGACTGACTGTCAATTTTCTGACGTTAATAACTGACAGAAAATGTGCACAATGTTATAAGCAGTTTGCAATCATCATTGACTGAGTGGTAATATGCATAATATGACAAGCAATCTACAAACATCAATGACTGACTGGTAGGGTATATAAATGACAAGCAGATGACAATGACTAACTGAAAATATGTACGATATGACTGATGGGCAATGTATACGGTGTAAAAAGCAGTTTAGAAATATCTATGACTATCAACGTGTACGGTGTGAAAAACAGTTAACAAACATCAATTACAGACATGCAATGTAGATGGTGTGACAAGCAGTTTTTAAACATCAATGACTGATTATGAAGTGACAAGTAGTGTCGCATATTTATCCACTTTTAGGTAAATTCGATTTTTAACCCGGGTCTGAATAAAAATGGAGAGGGGCAAAAAGAAAAAAAACACAAATGGTCTTGTTTGATTATAATATGAAATAATTTCTTTACAAGAGCCTCCCCCCCCGCAAGAGGAGACTCTTTGCAAAGTTGGATATATTTCCCATATACGAGCGTCAGAACATTACAAATTCTAGGCGCCTAGTAACGAAGTTTGAACAATAAAAAAAAGAAAAGAAAAAAACACTTATTCAAGTTTTTCTTGCAAGAAACTATCATGTTTTTTTGTTTTGTTTTGTTTTGTTTTTTCTTAATGATTGAAAAGGTTTCAAGTCTTAGTCAAGCATCTCTTGCCAGAAATTATAATGTCTTTTCTTAAAGGGTGTATCGCAGCCTACATGGGTAACGGCCTCTTCTTGATCGCCTTTTGTCTCTTCTCAAGATGCACATGTCTATCTTAAGGAACCTTGGCAATGAAAATGAGTAGAAATGTCCTCTTGACAATGCCTTAACACATAATTTCTCCCGGGCATATGTCGTATATGCTGGGATTAGGGTGAATGAGCATAAATGATCTACGAAAACGAATTCAAATTTTCGAAGTTGAATTGTCCAAAAATGGGTAATATAAGAAAATTACGAGTTATCCTCTAGACGGCTGTGTACCCGGATGGAGAGAGACTGGTGGTAGAGGGAGAAGGCAGGACAGAAGGCAATGGAGCACGTGACTTGGGCACGGCGAGACGAGGAGAAGCGACTAGGGTCTCCACGAGGCGTGACGTGAAAAAAAGACAGCCTGGTAACAAAGGGTATTACCAGACCGCCCAACTCGACAAACATTTTTAATGCTATATTAGTTAGAACGTGTCAAATTTAGCGGGGTGAAACCCTCGAAGTTTGAATTTTAAAACTTTCTAGCACAATTCCAAAACTAATATCACATTTGACATTGGAAACCTGTAACTATAGTGTAGCTATAGATCTTCTCAGAAGAGAATTCTTGACCGAGAATCTTATTATAAATGCAATATTCAACCAGATTCTCTCGTATAAACCCAAATACGGTCCTGAAAACTTCAACACAAATCAATTTTTAGCTGAAATTAGAGCTGACCTTGCAGAACTCAAAGGATCATACAACCTTGATTATTTTGAAAAACCCAGTGCAGGAAATAAATTGATGAACCATCTAATATTCGAGAAATTGCCTTCTCAATTTAAAAGGGAGATCATTCATAAAACGGGAAGAAATTAACCAACTTTAAATGACATTTTCAGAAGCTACAGTGAAGCAATCAGAACACTATTACTGTCAAGATTTCTTCAAGAAAAGACTGAACAATTCTCTAATAGAAGAGATAATACATACGAGAACTCATATAAAAGTAAAGAAAATACTAAGAAACCAGCATTACAAAATTTCGCAACTTATTTTTAGAAGCCATTTTGCGTCTTAGGTGACATGAATTCACATAAATTGAACTCCTGCAAAAATATTCTTCTTTTGAGGAAAGAAAAAAAAACGATATGAAAAATTAAATTTATGCAGTAAATGCACCAGCAGGAAACATAAAAATGAGGATTTCCCAGGAAGAAAGAACGGGTTACGCTTGGCTTGTTCAAAGTTAAAATTATAATACAGTTACCTATGGTTTGTGAATGTTCTGTTGTCTTTCTGTATATTTTCTGGTTGTATTTAAGACTGTTTTTAAGAGGGCTGTGGACATTAGGTTTCGTAGGGTTCAAAAATGTCGTCAGGGTTCTGTTTGTAGAGTTGGGTGGTCTGCTAACACCTTTGTTACCAGGCTGTATTTTTTCACGTCTCGCCTCGTGGAGACCCTAGTCGCTTCTCGTCTCGCCGTGCCCAAGTCACATGTCCCATTGCCTTTCGTCCTGCCTTCTTCCTCCACCCCCAGTCTCTCTCCGTCTGGGTATACAACCGTCTAGAAGATAACTCGTAATTTTCTTATTGTAACGATAACTCCCAATATAGTTACTTAGCCGGAGTCATCGTCTACGGCCAGAGTCAACTCATCAGTGCACCTCCCGTGCTGGGCAAAAAAAAGAGTCAGAGTAAGGGTTAATTTCACGTGACCGATGTTTCGCATATGGAGCCAGCAACAAGATTTTTCGTATTAAGGTGCGAAACAAGCGCGTGTGAAAGATTATATATATTTAAAAAAACAACACAGAATGTGCTTTTCTGGAAAAAAAAATTCCAAAACAAGTTTGCAAACATCAATTACTGACTGGCAATGTGTACGATGTGAAAACTAGTTTGCAAACATCAATGATAAACAATATGTACGATGTGAAAAGCCGTTCACGAACACCAATGACTGACTGGCAATGTGTACGATTGGAAAAGCAATTTGCAAACATCAATGATTGACGAGCAGTTTGTAACCGTCAAAGTCAATGTGTACGGTGTGACAAGCAGTTTGCAACACATCAATTACTGAGTGACAATGTGTATGACGTGACATACATTTTGTAAACGTCAATGATTGTTAATGTATACGGTGTGTCAAGCAGTTTGCAGACATCAATGATTGACAAGCAGTTTGAAACCGTCAAAGTCAATGTGTACGGTGTGTCAAGCAGTTTGCAGACATCAATGATTGACAAGCAGTTTGTTAACGTCAATGACTATCAATGTGTACGCTGTGTCAAGCAGTTTGCAAATATTAATGACTGAGTTTCAGTTTGTACGATATGACAAGTAATTTACTATCATTAATGACTGACTAGCAATTTTCACAGTGTGACAAGCAATTTTCTGACGTTAATAACTGACAGAAAATGTGCACAATGTAAAAAACAGTTTGCAATCCTTATTGACAGTGGTAATATGTATGAAGTGACAAGCAAATTACGAATACGAATGACAGCTTGAAAATATGTACGATATGACAAACTATTCGCAAATATCAATGTCTCGCATTAAGTAAGTTGTAACCTGCAGTTCTCAAATGTCAATGACTGAGTTGCAATATGTACGATGTAAAAAGCAGTTAACTTCGAAAAGTTGAATTCGTGTATTCGCCTTAATCCCAGCATATACGACATATGCCTGGGAGAAATTATACGCTCAAGTAAAGTCAAGAGGAAAAGATATTTCAAACAGGCAGCTCTTTGCTCTCATTTTCCAACCAGGGTTCCAGGAGAGAAGTACCAGTATTGTAAGAAGAAGAAAGAAAAGAAATTACCACCTGTATTGCAGTCTACTAAAAGAAAAAGAAATTGAAATTTCAGAGAGAAAAAACCACGACAAAGACTTGAGGATATTTCTAGAACAACAACGACTCTACAAGTTTGAGTAAGTGTATTTCCTTCCTTCTTTCTCTGTTGTACTGTTATATACAGAAATCCCTTCTGATTTACAAATACATTCCAAATTAACGTACAAGCAAATTTAAAAGATCCTTTTCTATTTTCTTTTTTTTATTTTCTTTTACCCAAACAGCAACCTTCCCCTTCAAAGTTTTTAGGAGCCAATTCGACCGAAACACAACTATAAAATGGTCAACGAAAGTTCAAAAGTTCCGAGATCTCGAGAAAAGACTACGACGCCTGAAACACCCACATCACAAAACTCGTCTGAAATTTCTTAGTGCGGCCTTTGATGGAAGCCGCATGACCCGAGAATCGCCACCCCACCTACATTCAACCTTTTCAACACCGACGTTTCTCCTTCTCTATCGACATAAACTTTGGTTGACGGCGTAAGCCTGTGACTCACCCCTACCAACACAAATATTGGAACATTTTATTTCTCGATTTTCTTTCAACACATATCAAATTTCCTAAAATTTAACTCGTTCCTATCAATACAACTAGGAACATTTGCTTCTCAATTTCACAGACATTCTTATATTCACTAACACAATTGTTTGAACTTTTTGTTTCTTGTTTGTTAATATAATTCTTAAACTTTTTCCTCGTCTTCTGGTTTGATTTTAACTTTGTCATATCCTTGCAACTATACGTTTATTTATAACAGTACTAATACTTTTCGAGGGTTAATTTTGTTTGTGGAAACCCATCATGTAGCAACTGTTTAATATTGTTTTATTTTGTTACCAGGTGCCTAGGGTTTTTTTAAATATTGTGACGCCCACATATGGGAAAATATATACAACTTTGCTGTAAATAAACTCTTTCATGTTGTAACCAAACAAGACCATTTATGTTTTCATCCTGTTTTTCCTCTCTCTATTTTGTTTCAGACGCAGGCTAAGTGTATTTGCCAATGTCTCCCACCAGACAAGGCTTGACACAAAGTCAAAAGCCCGAAGGATAAGTGGGAATAAAGGGGAGGGGAAGGTCGGGAACGAGCCGAAACTCGAACCCTGCAGGTCTATACTGCTCATTGATCCACTAAGTGCAATGTGGGTCTAATGAGGCAAGCAGTTTCACGAACCCAAATTATGCCGGATTATTGCTTGAACTAGACAGCAAGGTCTAGTGCTATACATAGGAGACAAAGGTTGCAGCTCACCCACCCGAAGTTGGCCCAGCTGAAGCTGGCGGCCTTCCAGCCTCGAATCTGCCATTGATTTCGAAACCCCATCCGGGACGAATGCTAGACGGCCCAGCAACTCCTGTGCCAGATCAGCAAGAAGATACATTTCCGACGGACGGTGTGACTAGCAGTTTTATAAACAAATATCAATGACTGACTGCCAATGGGTATGATGTTATAACCAGTTTTCAAAAGTCAATGACTGACTGCCAATGTGTATGATGTGAAAAGCAGTTTTCAAAAGTCAATAACTGACTGCCAATGTGTATGATGTGAAAAGCAGTTTTTAAAAGTCAATAACTGACTGCCAATGGGTATGATGTGAAAAGCAGTTTTCAAAAGTCAATAACTGACTGCCAATGGGTATGATGTTATAAGCAGTTTTCAAAAGTCAATGACTAATGACAATGGGTACGATCTGACCATCAGTTTGTTAACATCAATGGTTGAGTGTCAATGTCTACAATATGACAAGCAGTTTTCAAACATCAGTTACTAAGTGGCTATGTGTACGCTGTAAAAAGCAGTTTAAAATATAAATACTTGAGTAGCAATGTGTGTGATATGACAAGCACTTTGTAAATCGGAACGAGATCTGAGGGAGGGGGGCTTTGTTATATAACAGAAATCTATTCTGGTCTACAAATAAATTTCAAACCCACTCATTAGCTAAATGAATAAATAAACAAAAACACTAAGGAAAAAAAACCCATGAGTATACATTTCACTTGAAAAAAGATAACATTAACCGGATATTGTCTAAACGATGGCTTTGTGGGGCTTGAAGGTTTTTATGAAGTCAGTGGCTAAGGGCAAGGCTGTGTTGCTGTAAGATATCTGACTCCATATTTTAGTTAAATTATTTTACCCACGTTGACTGGCTGGCGCAATGCCTTGCCCAAAGAAGGTCCATTAAGAAATATACAAAAAGGAAATGATAAGAACAGATAGGAGACGAAAACATTTCTTTCATACTTTCCTTTATTTACTTGGTGAATGGACTAACCAACGCTACGTCCCAAGACACAGCGTGGTGCCCAAAAAACACCAGATAGTAAAATCGGTGTTGTCGGTTCGACGTCACTACCCGAAAAGAGAGATCGGTTCACAGAAAACCTGAGTATTTATCTCTCTTCACCGGCTCCAAATTCGCCACTCCAAAATCCTTCTAATTTTGGCGCGACCGCTTCTCATTGGCTACTTTACATTTTATTATTTTTCTTTTTTCTGATTTTAACCGGATGGATGCGTGGAGCCTTATGCGTGGCGACGCGTTTATACATTTTGTATCTGGCAGCCGACGAGTCAATATCCGGTTGGGAGTTTTTACTGTTAATTCCTAAATCGCCACAGCTTATAGGAAAATAAATAAAACACGTCGCTGCGAATGTAGACTCCGTGCATCCATCCGTTTGAAATGTAAAAATTAACGCATAATTAAAAAGTCCTTTTTTTAATCAATCATATACTTTCCCTCAAAGTTTTTCGGAGCCGATTCCGATCGCAAACATGGCTATAAAACGTTCCACAAAAGTCATGAATGGCAGTTGATACCGGGACTGGTAGCAGAGAGAATCTTCTTTCGTCACATTTTGGACAAAATCAAAAACCACTGATAGCTTGCCAACCCACATCGCATACACACGCCGCAGACAACCAAGTCTCCAGCATTTCCACAACAAGATCAAAGATTGCTGACAGCCAACCAACCTACACCATATCACCATGCTGCACACAATTAAGCCAGAAAACCAAGAGCAGACTTATACCCATTCACCGCCTGACCCTCATCTGGTAGAAGATTTCTGTGGTTGTCTCTTGCAACCAACTATAACGCAAGTATCAATGACTGACTGACAATATTTATGATATGACAAGCAGTTTACAATCATCAATGACTGATTGGCAATGTGCACAATGTGACAAGCAGTTTGTAAACATCAATGTTTGAGAGGGCAATGTGTGCTATGTGAAAAACCGTTCGCAAACACCGATGACGGAGTGGCAATGTGTACGATGTAAAAAGCAGTTTGTAAACATCTATGACTGAGAGAGAATGTTTACAATGTAACAAGCTGTTTGTAAAGTTCAAGGGGATTTTAAAGAGCTGATAGATGCGTCGTATAGTCTCAAAAGCAATTTGTTCTAGGTTTGTTAGCTACTTAGATTATATGCAGTCATCAAATCAAGACCGCTGTAGACTAGTGATTTCATTCACTACATCTTCAATCCAAGAATGTTAGTATAAAAAAATCATGTCCAAGAACGATATCACCGGCTATGAGTAATAATCTGACACTACAGGAAGCTCTACAATTCAGTTCAAGAGATATAATACAATGTACAAAGTTGTCAGGCAGGAGAACACTGCAAGCCATAAATATTTTTTCTTATATATATATATATATATATATATATATATATATATATATATATATATTTATGTATATACACATCTATATATATTGGAGTAATATTTCAAACAAGGTTCTTGACTTCTTTAGAGTTGAGGAAATTTTATCGGCAAATGGGTTTATTGAAAGTAGTGCCAACATTTCTGGGTCAATTAGTGGCCTATTTGGTATAATTTTTTTTTTTTTTTTTTACTGCTGATTACCTTTTGTGTTCAGTGAAAATCTGTGTGTGGCAGAGAAGCTTTGATCTGATTACCCTGTGACTCTGGACGGGGGTGCTATTACCCCTGGCGTTACCAACCAAAATCAACCGTAGTCAGTTGGAAACAGGCCTTAGAATTAGGCTGAATTTTTATTCCTCAACTCAAATGGAGCCGAGTAACAAGAATTGAGTCTACTGGAAGGATTTAGTGTTTCATTCAGAATTCAAGAAGGGAATTCTAAGAAGGCTTGAAAGCCAAAAAGAAAAAAGAAATGAGAAGAATTTAAATCAACACAAAGAATTTTGTATTACATTCAAAATTCCAAAAGGAATTCAAATTTAGCACCAGCTGAAAAAGAAGAGAAAAGAAAGAAGAAACCAAAGAAATGGGTTTCTACTGTTCAAGATAAAAAGAAGAGAAAAGAAAGAAAGCCAAAAAAAAAGTAGGTTTCTACAATATAAATTTATATTTTAGAGGAATTGTTTCTCTAAGAAAAAGAATTAACAACTTCAGTTGACTCCAACAACTACACAAGTCTCAGACACCATTACTTGCTCTATTGAGAGAGAAGACGACCGACAAAAAAAAGAAAAGGAAGAAAAAAAGAACATTATCAGAGACTTTGTCTCACAGAAGAAAGGACAGTGAGTGACTTTTTATTAAAAGAAAAAAAGGAAACATTTTTGGGGACTTGGTCCCTAAGAAAAAAAGGTTACACAAGAGAACCCTTGTTTAGCTGGAGGGCAGGAGTTATGATTTCTCTCCCTTTTTGTGTGAGTGTAGCAGTAG